>PDGT01000048.1:2899749-2910529 GCA_003671415.1 Megathymus violae | reverse complement strand
TGGTCAAATGGGAAAACGATTCGCGTAATATTTACCCTACGGGATACCAAACTCTAGATCCTTATCCAGAGTACATATCCAGGCATATTTGGATTATAACAAAGATAAACATAAAGACTAAATAAATAAATAAATTTTAACTAACTTACCCAACCAAACCATACTGATTTAATACGTTATAACAATAGTTTTTATAATAACGCGACAAAGTCTGTCACTAGAACGGGAATACAATAAGCAGTGATAGTGTAGTGGATTGAACGAAGGCCTCCCGCACGAGACGCAAGGTCGAATCCGGCACCTCTAATTTTTCAAATTACATACGTATTACAAATCAATTACTTACAGTATACTTTGATGAAGGAAAACATCGTGACAAAACACTCTCAAAGATATGTGAATTCTGCCAATCTCCACTTGGCCTGTGTGACGGGACTTCATTAGCTTGTTTAATTTCTAATACACACCGTAGATAACAAAATATTGTAATGTTACTTACTAGACAGCTTCGAAACACCTATAGTATCGTCCGCGGAGTTTGTTCAAACCTTAACTTTGGGCAGTTCACTAAGTTCAAGGCTAAAGGTAGCTTAATGATAAATGAATAACACGAATGCAGACGAGTTGTACTCTTACATTCACCCAGAGCAGCGATACACAAACGCGCCCCCCGCCCGGGTAAAAGGCTAAAAGAAGGAGAGACGGAGCCCACTGAGCCGTGCAATTAATTGTACAACACACGGAAACGCTTGCACGCCGCTTTGAAACATCGTACTTTGCAACAAAACATTAAGTTCTGCTGGGCTAAATTCCCTGTCCCGGTGAATTTTGTCACGTGCGGCAATATTCAGGTAGTTAGTTGGCAACCGCTAACGTTTTATCTATATACTAATAAATAAAATTGGAGTGTCAGTTTATAATATTAAAATAACCGCTTTTTACTAATACCGCTTTTAATGTATATACGGTACATATACCAAAATAACATTTTTTGCAATTTCTGACTGTCTGTCTGTCTGTCTGTTTGTTCCGGCTAATCTCTAAAACGGCTAGACCGAATTTGACGGGACTTTCACTGGCAGGTAGCTGATGTAATAAGGAGTAATTTAGGCTACTTTTATTTCTACTAAATAACTTTTTTTGTTAAATTCCACATGGACGAAATCGCGGGCACAGCTAGTAGTATAATAAGTTTGCACTTATTCAGTCATACTGAACGACCAACTAAAATCTAATATATTCGAATTTTCTTCTTAAAACTATTTTACTATCATTCATGTCTTCATACCATTATATCAGTTTCGTTTGGGTAAAACGCAACTTATTGAAAACAACACCGTTGTTCTCCTCGTTGTATATAATAATATTAAACTAACCGTAACCCGTAGCACGTTCCTGAAATACATTGTAAGTTTCTGTATTTTAATATTATTGTATATTGTAGTGTGTATTTTAATAACATGTATCTTTTAACATCATTAAATTGTTTTACCCACTGAAATAGACAGACAGAATTAGCGACATTACTTTATTATATTGTGTATAAAAAATACAATGTTGCTTCATGAAAATTTTAATATCAATAATGTATCAGTACACATTTCGTCAGATATACATTTTTTTTATCCTCAAAGATGAAACTTAGTTATAATTCGTGTTATCAGGCGAAGTTCTATTCTTAACTGATATTGCGACCAAGGAAGCTCTATAATCCATAGGTTAAGCTTAACAGGAAAGGATCTTGGCATGACAGCCTAAAGAGTTATGTATGTTTAATGCATGTATAAGCCAGGCGAAGAAAACTAAAACAAAAATACGATTGGCTGAAGCCCAGACATCCTCGTAGCCGCGAAGTAGGTCAGGCGGATGCAGCATGCATGTCAGGCGTATCTCAGTTCACGGGGCATTCGCGGAGGCAGTAGCCGTGCTGCACGCAAATCACTCTTTTCTATACTAATATTATAAAAAGGAAACCTTTGTATTTCTGTATGTTTGTAACGAATAAACTCAAAAATTATCCCTGAGTAACATAAGCTAAATTTATTACTAGAAAAAATAAGGGATCCTTGCTAAAACTTCAGTAACGTGAACCAATGTGTAAAAAATTACTTAAAAATTTCCTTCATTGCATACGCTGCGGAAACTATTGATGATAGAAGAAAAAAATATTGTACAATATTAAAGAACATATAAATATCTACAAATAACTTCGCGATACTATATGTCCAACTAATGTAGTTATGTCACTATAACCACTTTTTACATTTTAAAAGCTGACCAAAATCAGACCACGATAACCGTACCTTCGTATTAATCCTTATCCAAATCAATCATTTCATATTCAAAACTGTTTCAATATAACTGAAAACTTTTTGAATTACTCAAATCGGATATTCCGTTCAGATGATTTTACGAATTTAGGAAAATAAACACCGCCGCCGCCCCCGCGCAATGACCAGTGTGGCCCCCAGCAAAGCAGCCGTAGCGTAGGCCGGCGGACAAGGCGACGAGGGAGCGAGCACGAGATGCGGAGCGGGCACATCTATGAAATAGATAGTCGCGCGGTCCACGGTCGGCTCCTTACGCGGCGGACATATGCAACATTGAATATGGGCTTTATAAAGATAAAATTATAAATATATCTCAAAATGTTTAAAAATAAAAGTATACCCGTGCGAAGCCGGGGCGGGCCGCTAATCTATAATATAAATACACGGGACAAGCTATCACGACTACATTGTTGCTTAGTTGATTCGCGCCAAAATGAAATGACGCTCAATGCATTATTTTCTTATTGCGACAGCTGTCAATTACAAGCGATGTGACGGCGATGGTTGAAAAAAAATTAAAATATATACACCAAAATTTTGTTCATATCCCGCGTTGTTACATTGCATCGAACAATCATATTATAATTGTCGATTCATAGAACACACGCTATTCAATTCATTTAAATTATGGAGATCAGTGTTGCAAACGCAAACCAACATATCAACTCGCGTAGAAGTCCCCATTAGGTCAGACAATTCGATGCCACTGACGTCACTGCGATCACAGCGAATCTTTTACTACAAGTGATTCCTCGCGGCACATTTTATGAAACAGATTTTCCAGCCATGTTTACGCTCAGAGTTGCGTAACGCGGTATCCCACTTGCGCAAAAGTCATCGTGGGTAGTCGGCCAATCTACAGAGTCGCTTGGCATATGCTTCTAAAATTTGTCATTTATTGTTAAAAATTTCTATTTAATCGGAAATATACATGTTTAGATCACCGTTGCGTTGAAATGAATAAGGGGTGTTTAGTACATAAAAAAAAAGGGATTCGTGATCGCACGCAGCTGCTGCATACAGCTGTCAGGTACAGCGCGTCTTGTTCATACTTTATTTCCCCCATTATCAATGATGACAAGACATGTCTGGACGTTGACGCTTTAGGTTGTTCTAATTCAGTACAGTAAATAAAAGCGTCACACACATGTTATGGAGTAGAATTTCTTATGGATTATGACGTACGCTTACGTAAATGAATTTGGCCGGAAAATGAATTTGGGACGCTTCGTCCGGCAGACAACATCTCTACCAAGTGAGCCACTATTTCGTCTATATATAAAAATATGACCGTTAAAGTGGGCGCCTTTTTCCCCTTTTCACTTTGTCTTCAGTTGGCACGCAATTCACTCATTTTTCAACCCTCGTCGCTTTTATACGTAACAATAAATTTGTTACGTGAAATTTGGTACATAAATATGTGGAGTTCGAACGTAGTATCGTACATTACCGAAAATAGATGGATTATAATTTTGGGCGGTACATAAAATTATAAAACGAAATGTTAAGTGCGTCGTGTAACCAAAAAAACGATACGGCTTGGAGTGAATGACAAAAATACGTTTTTCATTTTAAATTTCAAAGTTTAATATTACTTAAAAATTAAAAAAAGATATTCAAGAAAATACAAGAAAATTTAGCAATCTCACTATATTTTCTACTCAAGTCTAAAATTACCGAGACTAAATATTTGTATTAAAAAAATGTATGCCCTCGACTATATTACACAGGAAAATTTACATTTAAGTCTCAAAATTTTCACAGGAAATTCAACATAGTTTTAGATATTAATTCATTATTTTTTAATACAAACACATAAGAACTTTTAATGACAACAGGCTACCAAAAATATTATTATTTTGGGAAGAAATTCGTTAACACCGTTCATCAAATTACTAGTCAATACAACAAGTCGAGCTGGAGATATAACATACCCACGTGGTATAAAGTCGCTCTAAACAAGTTTTTCTCTGAGATATTAAAATATCTTGAAGTAAATATACCTAAATAACAGTATCACCAGATACCGATTTTCGTTCAACATTTTTAGGTCAACGCAATTTAAAACTAATTAGTTTATTATCAATTTTAACGACTTACTAATTACGCACTCGCTCACAAACGACGGAGTGTAGGTAGCTCACATATAAACCATTGTTTAGAATTGAGGAGAATAGGTCGATCTCATTAATCCGCACGAGCTTTGCAAAGAGCACGTCATCGTGGGGAACCGCATTCGACAAATCGAACGCTCGGCTCCTCGTATCGTTCCCATCGAACCTCCCCAGCAACAGTACACCGCAACCGAGCGATAATACATATGTCTCCGGCTTCTGCGGAGCCGCCGTGCGCCGCGCGCCGCGCGCCGCGCCACGACCGTGCGTGCGTGCGGTTTGCGCGATTACAGAGGTAACGATACGGCTGCGGCTCATCTGTCATCTTGTCCCCAATAAGTCGCATTACTTACGTTAATATGTATATGATAAAAATAAAAAAAATAATAATCGGCCCGTCTTCACGTCTCTTCGGCGTATACTCACTCGTACGATCTTTATATTCACAAACAGACACAAGAAAAAATTGACACTTTTTTGTCATATATCGCATATTTAAACCCTACTCGTGAATCGCTCTGTTTATTGATAAAAAAAAGCAACAAAATTAAGGCAATAGTTTATGTGATTCCCGCGGTTAAACAGACAGAAAGAGACTACTTTAAAGTACGTAAGAACCACCTCATGTAAACAAATTCGGTATTCTGCTAACAATAACAGAAAAATATACCTCCTATGTGGTGACAGTTAATTACGGTTCCCAAATTCGTGCAATCCGTAGCCAGTGCAATTGAACAAACAACGCCCAGCATTTATGAATCCAACGAAAAGATAACAGGTATGATTTGAATACTTATCGTATGGTAATCGCGGCACGTATGTCGGAACGGGCGGAAGCGGCGTGCAAGCGGAGGTGACGTCACGCACTCCACCCGCGACCTTCTCCTAGCGGATATTAATCATCCCGTATCGATAGCGAGAAATGTGCGTCAAAAGAGACGCGGTTAAAATCTTCTACGCATAAGCCGACTGCAGCGATTAAAACATTGTCTACATTGTGCCTTCAGATTTAAAAAAAATAACCTAACTGAATGAGTTGCATCTTGTTTTGCAGCTGAAACAAGACTGGCAATGCATAATTCAAATCACTTTACATCTATAATTATCATTTAATGATAATTAGTGACAGTTTTAATTAGATGAAAGGAATTGCTTAGAAAGTTCTTAACGCGAGATGAACCACTTTCAATTCAGCCAAGCCTTACAGAGCCATTATACGATTGGATAATTGAAAACTGAACGAGTAACCGCGTGTTCTGAGAAATTTGCATTTCGTAAAGACGAACAAGTCAAGTCCTGTATAAATGAGTACGAACAGATTTTCCAAACCATTGGGAGTCGATAACAGTTGATAGGATTATATTAATATTCAACAGCAAACTATGTCATCTCGACGAAAGCAATTATTCCAATGTAATACTATGTTTTGAACACAGACGAAAGAAGACATAATTCCAGTGGATGTTGAAGCTTATTAATTTGTCTTCATTCATTTAAATTATAAAATAAAGTTTTTACCATATTCTTGGATCGTCATCCAATTCTGAGCTATGTTTTAAATTACCGATCTAGCCTATGGGGAAATTCGTTTACAATCAATTATAATGTTTCACCCAAACAAACATACAATATTAATTTATATCTAAATATGTCCGATAACTAAAGGGAGCCCTTAATGTCATTTGATAAGCGCCGAGAATACGACAATAATATGAGAATACTAATGACATCTGCGTAAACAATATCTCTAGCATTATAAGAAAATGAGTCTTCAATTGCCCGGAAAGCTACCACAGAAAAGGAACACAATAATCATAGATAAACAAAAATGAGAATTGTGTCATGTAATGGTAGGAATCTGCCATGAATACGTCCATTAGCACGAACAACAATTTGATTGGTGCACAAAAATTCTTTTACGACAGACATAGGCATTGCAATTAAAATCAACACTCATTATATTGTCAAAACGCATCTATGGTGCTAATAAAGTAATTACATGTCAGTCAACTGATATGATTGCTGTTTCGACATCTAATAATTATGAAATATTTAATTTAATCAATAGTAATAATCATATTTTTGTCTCATCTTGATTTCAAATCTCGTCTCTACAAGCTACATTGAAAAGACATCAATTGCCACGGGTATAACAGGATATGTTCGTTACAACAGTCATATTTGGTGACTATTTTAATAACGATTTCGCGAAAACATACATCTACATGACATATATTATCATAATCAATCTTCAATCTCACGTGGCCTCACTTGTACGTAGTATGAAGACTTTGGACGGCCCTTGCTGCGCAAAGGATGACTCATGTGCAATTAACGTGTAACTAATACAAGGTGAACGCATATATATATCAAATACATAAATATAAATTTGTCGGTTACCCGCAACAAAACAGACTTATATAGACATCAAGGACATAACGCTGATGTGTTTACCAAGTTAGTAACGGTTGACAATCCAAACAGCTGATAAAATAAATGTATATCATTTTTCGACGTCGTATGTTTTTAGTTTAAATACACGGTAGATACGTTCGTACTTCACCCGTCCGAATAGGTCGTTTTCTTAGTATATTACAGTATACAGATGTTTTAGCTTAATTTACTACTGTCGCCTTTGAAAGTCAATTTTTCTTGAGTCCCAATATAAGAATAATTTCCAACCCGTGCATTTCAAAATATTAGATACAAGGTAATAAAAGTAGAAAGTTATAAAGTAATTACTATTTGGAACTACAGCACTAACAGACACGAATAAGATAAATCGACAGCTATTTTTACCTCTAACGAAATGAATAGTATTGTATAGGGGTTTAGTTCGAGAGCTCAAGAAAACTACATTTTTGATCTACTCCGCTCCCTTATTCAGCTTCAACGCCCACCAATTTTTTCGAACCCTTCAACCGCCCTCCGCAAGGTATAAGGGAAAAGGGATCATAATCACACACTGACAAATACTGTTCTAAAAGGAAATTAATAGGAACGTATTCATATACAGCTCAGCTGAGGCTATGTTTAGCAAAATTCTTACTTTCATATCCAAATATTACTCTCGTGTAATTAATACTTAACTGGTGGCATATCTTCTCATGCATGTACAAGTTAAATAACAAAAACATCTCCGTGGCATCATTCTATCTTCTAATAGATATAGTATCTGAGGCATTCTTACTAGATTACTTCAGAACTCGACAATTAGATAATTGATCAATGAAGGTCATCGAGGTCATCGAGTATTTTTTTCCTTTGTCACATGTGCCAACTAGCTTTTATTATAAGGTAACAGTACCAAATTCACCCAACTCTCTATTAGCGTTTGTAAAATATTCAAAGCCTTCCTTTTTCAAATACGTTCGAAAGTATAATGTGCGATAGCGAGTCACTGACAGTTTTATGATCGTAAATCATAAATTGGAATTGGCAGGTGTTTATAAAACAAAACTAAACTCGACTTATAAACATTAGGAGTGCTACAAAGAGCAGGTTACTTACGACAAGTAGGATTGGCGAGACGGAGACCGGCCTGACCTTGCTCTTGGGGACTGGTTCGCGCCCACCTCGGCCTCTTAACTTCGCACTTCTCGATACGTAATAACAGCTACAGATTCCTATGTGATGATTATCGAAATTTTCTTGCAAAAATATTTTTACGTCACATTTAACTTACCGACTTCTTGCTCGATGCACGAGCAACGTCGTATTACATACATATAATCTAATACAGTGATACAATTCTGGCTTAAATAACACCCTATTAATTAACATAAGACCAGTAATGTAGGAGTGTTGTGCCGTCTGCTATTGTAGAGCTACCTAGAACCTGCTAAAGCTATTTTAACGCTTCCACCGCATCGGAACCTTGAAAGTGTTGCATTCGTGGATATTTATATGTACAGTCACGAGCATAAATATATTAACATGGTAACAGGGGCAATATTTTTTACCCAGGAATACGTTCAAGAACAACTGTCTGCGTCTGCGTCAGAATTATTTTTGTTTTAGTGAAATACAACTGTGGACACAAACATGGGAATTTAAGGGCAATCAGATTCTGCAAGAAAAGTATTCTCAATAGGGAAATTACCACATTCGTATTTGAAATGAAATGAAATGAGATGAAATAATATATTATTCGAAGTTGATTTTTACAAACACTTTTTGAACACTTTTCGATTTGTTTCAGTTAGGTACCATAACATTGCAAGCGACTTTCAAATTAATGTTTAATGTTTTTATTTTTACTGTCCCTATGAGTTAAATTTGGTAATCGATGAAGAAAAATCTTTTTATGTAAAAACTTATCTAACTGAAACTCGTTTAAAAATAAATACTTTTGCTGTTGTTGTTATCGTATTCAAAAATATTGTGTATTGTTGTTAAAAATCAACTGTTTTTTAGTTACGTTAATAAAGAAATGAACAAGAATGATAGGTTTACGTCAGATAATTTTGTCAACTTGTTACCGTCATAAATTTATGCATACAACTGAGGAGTCTACGCAAATTATTCACAGAGCACACATATTTACACTCGAAGAGGGATTACATTACTTTGGCACTAACGCCTTCACACATTTTATCCTTGAGCGGTTTTCATATCTGTTTGATTCACATATTTATCAGATAACGTAGTTGTCACTTTAATATATTAGTATTATTGCCCATGAAGCCATTGCCATATATTATTGAACACATTCCTGAGACAAATGTTATTGCCCACGCGTCTATGGTCATATACATATTTATGTTGGTGACTATACATGTGTATTTAATGCGGATAAATTTTAGAGAAATTAAAAAAAAATAACTAGCTAGATTTGCACGAGTACAGCATTTGCTTTATAAATGAGTTGTTATTTAATTGTAAACTTTTTTTTTCTGTCGCGGCATTTATAAAGGTCATCTGTTAATTGTGGTCACCGCGTGAAATTATTTATCTTCTACACATGTCAGACAATATTCGTGTAGTATTATATACTAATGTCTATTGTAATAATAAACACACCGGCAGAATTAGCGGAACATAAAAAAAGGAAAATCAAATGTATTTTTTTCGTAACACTGGCTGGGTTACATTACTTTTTTTTATTTATGACTAATTTGAAAATGGAACATTTAGCCGACGGTCACTTTTTTCATTCATTCATTTTTCATTCACACTTCTCTATCGGGTGCTTCAAAATTGATTTTCCGTTTTTGTAAAGTTTGTAATTTTCGTAATATCGTAATATTCGTTGTATAATATCGTAATTTCGTAATATTCGTATAAAAATATTGTATTGCAGTTTTCTGAGGGTTTTGTGTTTTCTCGCATATTGATCAGTTACGAGCGGAGGTTATGCCTGATTTAACGCTATCAGAAATCATTAGGGCAGATGAGATGAGAAGAAATGGTCAATCCTACAGATGGGTTACCACAAGACTTCGTCGATCATTATCAACGATTCATCATAGCATCCAACGGTACAGTCTGACGAATTCTTTAGTGAGGAGGAGAGGACAAGGCAGTAAGAGGTGTACTTCAAGGAGAGATGACCATTTTCTACAACTTCAAGTTCATCGGAACACGAAACTGACGGCGGTGCAGGCCCGAAATGTATTGGAGGAGGTTCGAGGAGTAAGAGTGAGTGAGCGGACAGTTCGCAGAAGATTCGAAAAAGTCAGTATAGGCTCATTTGTGCCCGCCAAAGCACCAAAACTTGAGAGACACCACCGCACAAACCGACTATACTTTGCTCGTGAACATCGTCATTGGAACTTCGACGAGTGGGGACAGGTTCTCTTTACTGATGAATGCAGAATTCTGTTAAATCAGATTGATGGAAGGTAGCGAGTATGGAGACGCAAAGGAGAGCGTTGTAACCAGTCGAATTTTGAAAATTCAATGGCATATGGCGGCGGCTCAATTATAGTCTGGGGAAGGATATGTTTATTAGCTCGCACAGAGTTGGTGGTGGTCGATGGTGAGAATCTGACTGCTGATCGGTATATCAGGGAGATTTTAGAAAAACATGTTGTGTCATTTGCCCCCTTTATTGGCAACGAATTCATTTTAATGCAGGATAATGCTCGGGCTCACAGTGCTCGCATAGTACAGGCATACCTAAACCATGTTGGTGTAATGGTGATGGAGTGGCCAGCACGGTCCCCGGATATGAATCCAGTCGAACATGTTTGGGACTTGCTAAAGAGGAGTGTCAAACCAAGAATGCCACCTCCCAACAATCTGGGCGAGTTGCGAAACGCATTACTTGAAGAATGGCAGAGGTTGCCCCAAGAAATCATCGACAGCATCATCCGCAGCATGCCCAGACGGATG
>PDGT01000048.1:2863919-2899720 GCA_003671415.1 Megathymus violae | reverse complement strand
GGGGGGGGGGGGGGGGGAACACTCGTTATTAAACATGCATTTAATTAATTGTGAACCGTCAGAAAATTTTAAATTTTCAAATATTTCGCTGTCATTACGATATCGAAGAAAAATTCATTTTGTTTAATTTGTTTTTTTTTTTCATTAAACTCTATGAATGGTGTTGCAAATTAATGTGAAAACATGTCAATTTAATTCATGTTTCGTTTTTAATTATTATTTGTTTAAAAATAAAATTAACTATTTGACAATATCCCTTTTTTATGTTCCGCTAATTCTGCCGGTGTGTGTATGTATATACTAATATACTGTGTAATGTGTACTGAGTTTTCCATACATACAATGTGTCGTACACTCCAGCCGAGTGTAAGTAAGCGTAGGTTTTTTTTTGATTCAACATCACACAACATTGCTCCCGGTTTATTAATGGTGTTTATAATTACTTCTGTCATAACGCAAAAGACAAAAAACCAGCACTCTGGTGTACGATATCGATTCCATGCAATTAAACAAGATACAATGTTGCAAAAATGACAATCTCCAATATGGCACATACCCCGCACGGGCATCGCTCGACACAATGAGCGCCGGCCGGAATTATCACACGCGGTGTAATCAAATAGTGCTGCAATAACAATCGTATTCACCATTATATACCATTGATTGCACGCTGGGGAACGTTCGCTGTTCAAATACACGGTTAACTGCATTTAGCAATTCGCAACATTTTACACTGCAAATTTCCTAATGTTAATACGCTCATTTCGAAGGCTAGCTTTTACGCCTTCCATCAGCGAATTGTGAAACAAACCCTCTTTCGTTACTCATTTTAATATACTTCAGTGTACATAGTAAGTAGATTAACTGCGCCGCTATAAATTCAAGGCTTTTAGTAACTTTTAATGCTTAGAAATAGCACTACGCTGACGTGATTCGCTATGAACAACGGCCATGTCTCTTTATGGGTCAAATAAAACTGTCCATATAGATAGATCATTTTGCAATTAAACTATTATAACTATTTAGAATATTTGCTTCAATTGAAATGTTATTACAATTAAGAGTTAGTGCGGGATACAAAATATGGGTATAAAATATAGTATACATATCGGTATGAAGAATACGATGATTTGATGTTTACCAATGTCAAGGTTCGTGCCATTGTAAGCGTGTTTGGCAGATTGGCTTCTTGTGCAGCTGCACGATAGCGAAGTACTGTCGTTAACGTTTTTCTCCATTAAATAATCACACGACAGACAACAAGGCTCTGAATTCCTAATAGTTATCATTCTAATGAGGAAAATAGAGTTTTATAATTTCAAAATTAAGTCAATAATTATGTGGAATATACTATTCAGATATGATCAGATCTGAACATAAATTGTTGTGCTATATTGTGGCGGCTTAGAATACTTCCCCCATCCCATGCTGGAAGAACAGGGTGTAGTGTCAGGGGTAGTGTAGGGGTGTAGTAAGAGGCGACAGAAGCCGGCCTGCTTGGTACTTTCGGGTAAGGATTATATTATCAATATTATTATTAAATCATTAATAGTATTAATGGTATTTTAATCTTTCCGTAGAGCCTGCCTGGTTAGTTATTACCCTCCTGCTCGAGTCAGCGGAAAAAGGGCTCATCGTGTTCCAGCTGGGGGCTTGAGAGCCAGTGCTTACTTTCTTTTTTTTTTTCCCGGCCGACAATACATTAATGACGCGTTTGGTGTTACTCGTGTCCGTGGGCGAATGTGACCACTTACCGTCAGGTGGTTCATCTGCTTGTTTATCGACTATTCACATAAGAAAAATGTTTTTAAAATTATTATTTGTTTGGCTACGTTTTTGTCACGATTTGACTCTCAAACCGGTAAATGGGTGTTGTAAAAATTTTAAATTGTTTTATTGGGTTCTTTCCCTAACTTAGAACAGACTGTTCACCTTAAAATCTCAGCGCGGCATGAAAATAAAATATGTGACAGAAAGATCCCATTGAAAACAATTTTTACCCACCCATTGGATTAAGGTAAGGAAATAATTAAGTCGAAGCAATTTTTTTTGGTGAAAAAGCGCATGTGGATCTTATCTGATATCAAAATGTTAGAAAAAAAATTACTCTAATAAGATATATATGATATTTTGGCTTAAATTACTATCATCTAGGATGATGTCATAATCACAAAATCGTCTCTTCGTTAAATAGTTACTAATTGACTAGGGAGTAGTTTTATAAATAACAGCGATAGGTCACCTTGACATAACCCAATAATGTGATTAAACAAATAACATACCAGTACATACCCGCATCACGCGCGTCCGTTTAGTATACTTTACAGAGGTGTGACGAAAATGGAACGGTAGGCAAGCAATTACGACCTAGTTGGATCGGGGGCTTAATTGGCTGGTGAAAAATTGCCAATCGCACGCTAAACTAGCCTAGACCTAATCTCGAGTAGCTCCAACCTTTATTTGAAGTACTTGAGTAGAGAAATAAAACGACAACAACAACAAGCTAAAACTCTCCCTTTTTCAAGCAATAATTAAGCTCGATAAGTTAATTACTTAATATTAATCAACAGTGCAAACTTCGAGGCGGGGTGGTACGGTAATGATTTTGCTATGTTACCGGCAGTTTAAACCAATTTCCTATCGAAATTAACAACCGACATCAATATCGAGTACCTACTAATTGTAGAAGGTATCCGATACAAAATAAATCAATTCCTACGAACCGTCCGTCGTGCGCCGCGCGTCAGGCGACCGCTCGTCATCCGCAGACGAATGACGTAACGACAACTACGATTTTAACAAGCCTCACTTTAGAATTTGCTGGCCGATGAAAATTTTTACGCGACTTCTACGTACCCAGATACAACATAGGACCATCGCATTATTTGAAGCAGTGATAGCTTACCAACGTGACTTGAGTTTATACACTATGTACCTACCTGATGGTATTAAAAATAAGCAAGCTTCACTTGACCCGTTTATTGATTAGGAAAACAAACAAAGTCGACTAAAGTTTTGTCAGCTTCAATCAAGAGGAAACCAGACAGACTTGATCGATAATGTAAATTGTTTCGCGAAACGGCGTCTCCCACCCCATGAAAAAAATACATCAAAATGGTTTATTTTCTATTAAAAGATTCAAAGAATAAAACTAAAAAGTAAAAAAATTCGTACAGTTATATTTCGCCGTTTTAAGAAAATCGTTTTTCAGTAAAAATATTATAAATAAAAAAGAATTGTAGATGAGTAAATAAAAATTGCTCAAGGTGGCACCATTAATGTTACAAAGAATTATGGCCCGAGACGCTCCGCACAGAACGTAGAATCCTCGTGGGTACATCAAATGAAATAGCACAAACTACTACTACTACCGACGGAAGTCACCTAAATGACGAACGGAGAAAACCTAAATGATCTGCAATCACCTCGGGGCGAAAATATAAACGATGGTGAACCTAAACACAGAAAATAATAAACACTTAAGTGATAATCTGGTTAATACTTTTTATGTGGTCAATACAAATTTCAATTAAAAATTATTTATTGTTTTAAGCATCGTTGATTCCCTTATTGAAGTAATTTTTCACTTCGATCGAAACAATTCTTTCACAAAGATCGAAAGTTAAAAGAGAAAACAGAAGAGATCGAGAGAGCGTGAAATAGAAGAAACGGCAAGTTTCCGGCTATTCAATTTTAATACCGTGAAGAAAAAGGGTCTCGGTTTGAAGGGATTGCTTACAATAATTTTGTAATGATGTTTCAATTCAGAGTTCAGCCCTGTAAATTGCGCGTCAGTATCCAGTTGATTTTCATAAGATTTCGTTTCGAAAAGTTATTGATGACCATGATATGTCATCAGTAACCCCGGATTGCGATTTTATATAGATAGACCAAATGATGTGTCTCTCCTCCCATGCAGAACCACCTAATGCTAAGTGGTCACCACCAACGCCCGCTCGCTGTTGGACAGCTATTCCCAAGAGGGAAGCAATGAACAAACTTCATCTACTACGGACCTTAGTATCATAACGAGGCGATGTTAAGAGAATGGCAATTAGTCGAACGTGTAAAGCCTTATTGCGTTGTAATACACTGGACATCTTTAAAATAAATTACGCAATTTCCCAACTCGGTTGAAATTCACTAGTCTTTTATTAACAGTACGTCGATAAACTGCGCATTACATTTAAAGGGTCAGATTTGTGTTCGGTTCGGTCGAAGAACATTATTATATTACTTTTGCCTTGCTTATAAATAGAGCCCTCGGGTATTATTTAATTAGCAAAGGCGACGAGGTGCGCGGTGAGACCCGCTTCCGGCCAAGGCGGGACACGTGACTCTAGCGGCGCCACGTGGCCTAGTTTACACGGACGTCCTGGTTTCCAATATTAATCAATTTCATGTCGGGAAACATACCCGTTTTAAAATCATTGTGTCAGAACAAACACGACCGTTACAGATTTTGGTGTGTTTTTATATATGAGACATTTTTACATCATACTTGAAATGGACAAGGTATGGTATTAGTTAAATACGTTATAGTTATAACTAAATGATACCATAACACCCATGTATTATTTATTATTACACCTATGTATTATTTGAATTCGATGTCGTCAATGATTTTACTCTAGAGACGCCTAATTTATTAGCGTGCAAAATTTTAAGTTGATTTCATCAGTTTGTTTACAACACCAAATGGCATTTATTTCCCAGGTACAACGAACAAAAAACCACCAACCGCCTGCCATTAAGTTTTTTATAAAAACAACACAATTCCGACATTTACACGCGGAGAGAACTTCAAAGTAATTTAATGAACGAATATTTCATTGACGAAATTTTCGTTTATTAAGACCTTAGCAATATAATCCTTTGAACCGCCTAACATCTTCTTTCTAAAGCAGAGGTTCTCAAACTTATCTCGTCTACCGTCCACTTTGAAAGTCTATTATTTTTAAGCCAAAATTTTTTTTAATTTACCAAAACTTAAAAACCACAATGGGTTTCATTACTTTAATTAATTTAATTATAATGTGCTATATTAGTCTGGTCTGGAGTTCCAAATCAGTAATCGCCTCCCTAAAACACTTCAACACTCTTCACTTATTCTGGGCCCGTTACCGCCCCTTCAAGGCCTTCCAGCACCCACCAGGAGGCGTCATAGCTTTGAGAAAGACTGATCAAAAGCATGTTATTTTTAAAGTATTTCTCACTTTTAACTATTTGTAACATTTAATTCTGGTTTCCTCTATAATGTGTATAATTACAAATACGCAATATGATATAATAGGGATCTCAAAATGAGATAAATGATTCTGAGACCGCTCAGACTGGTGCAAATTTGCAGCGCAGTACGACACCTTCGAGGTTGGATGGATAAATAGAACGTAAAAATTATAATTTGTAACAGGACGGTAAGTTATAAAAGGTATATGAATAAATGATTTGCGATAAAGAAAACGGTATTATTAAGCACCTCTTCAATGTGACGTGCATATGTGCATTTGTTAACCTATTAAAAATTGAAGTTATGTTGACTTGAGTCACTGCCTGCCAGAGGGAGCGAGTGGTCCCGGTTTCGATTCCTGGCCGGGGCAGACATTTATGTGACAGATAGATGTGGTTCTGTGGGTGTTTGTAAGTTAAATACACTCGTCATAACTTTTTTTAATACCTCACTAATAACACTGGCTTCTCGCACTAACTGATACTGAGATAAAAATATTAATAACACTTAAATGTAATCGGAAATAATTAAGCCAGCGGTGTACAAAAACGCTTGGGTCGAATCCAATTTTAATTATATCGTACATTTTCTACGAGTCATTGTTTTAAATTTATTTTAATACCTAAAAGCAGACTTAAAGATTTATACTGCTTATGTATGCTAGCGGGTTGACATTTCACATAACCCGCACGCATACATATGCATATTAATTGGATACAATGCTTCATTTGGGCTTTAAATCCCTATCCTTATTGTGTCTTAAACTTTGTACAATTAAGTTAAATCAACTTCAAGTATGATTAAATATGAAACAAAATGATTTCTTTAAATTTTTAACATAGTAATAATTGTTCATAAAATTGTATTAATAGGGAACATTGTATTAATCATAGTTTGAGTAGCTGCGTTATAGATATTTAATGATAAATAAAAAACAAATAGTATAATAATACACCTGTTAACAAAACTGTCTAACCAGTGTTAAAGCAGATAAAAACATCGCAGGAAATAGTTGCATATGGTTTACCTTAAAGAGACGGTGTGGACAATCGTGCAATCGGCTCAGCTGTTAGCCTTATCGATCCGACGGTACTTGAGCTTATAGTGTGCGTTATCGCCGGCCGAGTGGCTCCGACAACAATTATCCGCAGTTCGCTATCACCTTCACATCGAACAACAACAACAACAAAACATTGAACAACAACACCGCTACAGCAAATACACAATTCGTTACGCAGCTCTCGATTGCCGCTATTAGTTTCAAACGCACGGTCGATAAGATACCATAAGGTTGGAATTAGGTTATGATACGCAAAAGACGCTTATCGAAATATGCGGCGTGTCAATGACGACACACATAGATGCACGTTCACTCGAGTCGCGAGCTCGACTGACGTATTCGCGCCGCGGGTGAGCGGGCCCGACGGGCGGTCGGCGCATCGGCTACGGCGACCTACGGCCCGCATCCGCCCACCGCGCTACGGAGAGATGAGCTACGACTTATCACCTACAAATAAGGGCGCTTTATGAATTGAATATGGCACCTCGATACAAACAGGAGGAATACTGCCATTCATATTTTATTGGACATTAAGAAAAAATATTCTGGACTTCTCTAATTACGAACGGTTCGCAGAAATATTTGGGGCGAGAAACGTTGAAATTGTTTTGTCGATCTAAAAATAAGCGTTCCAAGAAATTTCTACCAACATATAAATATAATGGACTAATACACTAGCGATATTATTACTACTATTCTTGGCTTTCCCTGAAACGTTCGCGCGCGGAAGCCATCACGAATACAAATACAAGCAACATATAAATGAAGCAGCGTGCATTCTGGTCAAGGAATTGCATACAAAATACCTCCACCCAAACTAAATGTTACACCTAAATTTGTTCCTATGTACTCGCGGACAGAAAACAACTATCGATGCTAATCAGTCATTTGTTAATTCCACTACGTATATATTAAACCTAAACACAATCAAGGTGGTATTAAGGTGTCTCTAATTCTTTTATTTCTTTAGATTACTGAACAAAGGAAAAAGTATCAAACAAAACAAACTATTGATAATGGATGTAATCATTCCATCCACCTGTTTATTCCCATCATTATGTTACACTAGCCAAACTTGAAAGTTCACATATCGAATGAAAAGCAAAATTAGACGTCATCAATGAAGTATCGAGAGGAGTATATTAAAAGTTAACGTAATTCAGAAAATGTATACTAATATTATAAAAGGATAGTGCGAAGTTTATGAGTTTGTGTATATGCGGAAAGTGATCACATCGGCACCCATTTGAAAAATTCTTTTACCACATGAAAGGTAAATTATTCCGGATATATCGTGTAAATACATATTTCAAACCGAACAAAGAAGGGAGCGGGCCGTTAGTATGTTATAAATTTATTAGGGAAAAACAAATATCTCTGATGCTTTATGTCATTGTAAACAACTAATGGTGTTGGGGCCAGTCATATTGATAAGGTGACAAGATAATCGATTCACTCACAAACGGACATCTTGGAACTCACTGCCAGCCGCTAGAAAGAGGCGGGCTGATGACATAATATCTTAATAGCTTAGAAAGTTAAATTAAATGTTTATATTCCGGTTATCATCGCTTTGAAGGTTATAATTAGGTTTGTTTCTTCGGTAATTTTTTAATAAGAAGTATGAGGCATTTTTATTTTATTTTATTAATGTTATCATAACAGCCTATATGAAATATGAGTGCCACCTATTGTTGACTGGATCGTTTCATCTATAAACCTATGTGAAACAGATTTTGCTAATGATAACGAGCTTTCAAAGTAAATATATAAATATATTCCTTTTCGGACTGAATTAAATAAGGGAGTGTTTGATCATGTATATATTATACACCTTTTCTTACCCTAAAAATATATTCTTATTTGAAATAAGAGCTCTCATATTGAAATTTTGTCAGGAAAATTAATTCGTTTTAGAACAGCAATAATAATGTATTTTAGCAACTTTCATAGTTTAGTGGGCTATGACTGTCGATTTCTTTTTTATAGCCAGATCGACAGATGAAAAGGCAGATGGGCCATCTGATGGTTAATTGGTCGCCGCTGCCTATGAATATAGGCAGCACCAGAGGTGTCACCATTGCCAGGCCTACGGACTTGCTTAGAGCTTAAACCACTGAAGAGATTTAGACGACTCTTGGCATATTTGAAACTTGTATTCACTTCACTTATATTGGACTTCAATAACTTCAGTACGTAGCTTATAAAATAATATTTTATTTTTGTAGTTACATTTGCAGCTCCTTTTCTTTTTCAAGTTGGGCTATTTACTTTAGAGCTTTTTATTTTTCCATTTTTAGTGTATTTTAGTATACGAGTACAGTGTTACAAGATGTTATAATGTAACGGGGCGAACAGATCGCGCACGTCCGCTCGAGACACCAATAAGTAGTTGCTCACGATGTCATAATATCAGTGTTATCCCACGAGGCCTAATCATTAAGCAGTACTGTTGCGTCTATCATCTGTTCAAATTCATGAGATGATGACTTCCAGACGTATACACTTTCATAATGTAATCAGTACCAAAAGCAAACAACTTTAAACACGTTTCAGTTATTCTAATTCGTTGAGTAGTTGCATTTTTGTCTTAAGAGACATCATCGGACTCTGAAGTGGTCAATGATGGACTGGTTTGGCAATGTTACTGCTACCAAAACATGTACCTTCAATACGGTTCAATTATTGCCATCTGTTGAGAACCTGTTGTGCACTCCTTAAATTCAGCATTAGATCGCTACCATATTTAAAAATAAAAAATCGGATCACAAACAACGAAGTTGGCAATGGCTGACAATGACAATCGTAAAAAACATACACATGAATATAGAACTTAACCATTTTACATGTCACTAAAAACGCAATATTAATTTTACAGATAACCAATATCCTTAAACATGACTCAATTATTCTTACGCTCTTACCTACTGAAAACATCATCAGATCCTCAACATATTTATGGAGGACCAAATAATACCGATCTACTATACACTAAAAAAAGAGTCACCAAAATTGGTTCATAAATAACGGAGTTATGGCAGTAGATAAATTAAAAACATATACGAGAACATAGAACCCCCGCCTCTTTTGAAGTGGGTTAAAAAATTGGACACTTGTTTATCGGTTTATCTTTGAACTCGTGCGTATATGTACCGATTGTTTTAAAATTTCTATATTCAATTTTTTTCAATGCATATATCATATCTTAATTAATCTTATACAGAATTTTATTTCGAAATTGATTATGATTTATTTTACACTACTCTGATATCGCTGTGGTCACAATTATGAAAAAAGGTAAAATATTCTTTGTTCAAGTATCCGCTCCGCCGTACCGTAACACCAACGCTGCAGATACAGCTGTACTAATAACGTGTTTCGACCAGCCACGAGTAACAACCGCACGGCGCATTTTTATTTCCAAAGTTTTCGTTCTCGATATTTTGATTTAAAGATTCGAGTCTCGTGGACGTTTGGAAACACAATTGGATAACAACGAATTAAAAATGATGGTGGGATTAACGAACCACAGCATAGTCAGCGGCACCCTTCAATGAGTGTGATAATAAATAATTTTAGATCATTCGTGTCAAACGAAGAAAGTGAAAAATATAAATTGGGCACCGACACGCGTCAATTGTTGCTTTAGTTACTGAACCGAAGCAACAATTGGAGGTCGTTACTTACAATCAAAAATTGATCCCAAGTATTCATCGCAATGGCTCAGACCCTGACGAGCCGGCCAAAACTTGCCCCCAAAAGATACCGAAACTGTTTTATTGCGCTTTTGCTGATTTTATCCTCAATCACTCATTAAAATCTGACCAGACAATTTCTACATAATTATGTACACATGCGTACTGTTCAAACAATTAAGTAAAACCTTGCCATTAATCAACCGTGACCGATCAATTATTCTAGTTAACTGTTCCGTCATGTCATCTTTTGTAGACGGTAATCAAATCAAAACAGCTGCGACTCGAATGTTTTTGTCGCCCTCCATACTTTCTTGCTTGCTCAAACTGATTATCACTTTTTTATGTCAATAACTACCTGTAGCGAAAAAAGTTAATTACGATGTAGCAGTCGAAAACGTCTTTAAATAATTCCCTGATCCCGATTCTCAGATTATTTAAACAAAAGAATAATTGAATTTCCAATAAAAAAAAAGTAAAAAAAAACATATCCTAATTCCATTCGTTATAAGTAAATTTTTAAGTGTAAGAGTAAAATATTTATATGTACATATATATATCATGCATTTTCCTCCCAAAAATAACCACCAAATCAGGAATTTATTTACTTACGTATTAGATTCTGCACAGCAATAATAGCATACACGGCAAGCCTACGTCTAAAACATAAAACAAAGCACCGAGCTGGACTGACCTTGAGCATCGTGAGTATCTTCTGAGAGAGCTCATAGTCGAAGTTAGTGTACTTGGAATCCGTCATGTCGTATATGAACACGAGGCCCGCCCGTTGCGTCTCCAGTGACTGAAGCGCTACGTCCAGCTGATAAACCACGCCCTGTGTGTCAAATAATAAACTCATCGTCCATCCAAAAATTCCTTCCGAGGGAGATTTAGGGTCAGCTTGCATGGGAAATAGTTTTGTATAAATGCCAGCAGGCCTAACGTGTTTGCCCGCGACAAAACTTATTTAGTTTTTTATGAAGTTTCACACGAAATAAGATATATCTTGGTAGCTAACAAGATTACCAGTACGAATGAAATAACATATGAGACATTATATTTCGTCATTTCGTCGCGATTGTATCGTGCTAATATTTAACAAAACAAACGACTCGTTGGTACTCATTTAACTGATCTATGTGCAATATTTCATAAACTCGGATCAAAGGATAAAATAACTCATTACCCGTATAACCATATATAAAAGTTTTCACAATAAGATTCCTAAGTTTTTTTACGCGAGTTGCCCATTGGAACTTTTAAGCGTCGCATTAAAACACAACTTTTAGGCAAAGGATATTATAGTATAGATGAGTACAGTAATGACAAGGATGCCTGGAAATAATAGTGTGGAAACCAGTTTCGCACAGGTTTAAACTTTTGTAATTACTATATGTTGTTTAAAAGATGTGCTGAGGAGTTTCTTTCGCCGTTTCTTCTGTTTATTGTTAAAGCACCTTTTCGAAACGGTGGTAGAAGCAAAAAATGACATTCATAAGTGTATTTACAGAATACCTAAATGATTAAAAATGTTGAAATCGTGACCTCAATTGATAATATTGTTATAAATTATTATTTATTAATTTTTATTTTAGAATCAGTCTAACAGTTTGTCATTTAATCCAGGACCATGATCTCCACCTTTGGTAACTATTAATTGAACTTACATATAAAAAAAGACATTTTGATATTCTTTTTCTTCATCGTTTTCTCAGAACTGAGGGTCGTGGTTATCATGAGATGTTTTTCCAATTGAGGTCTTCCAGACTTCTCCGTCTTGTGATAGTTGTATGGGTACGTGGAACAGTGGTTTTACACGCCTACTTAACAGTATCAGTTCAGCGAGTCGGTGATCTCCCTTTACTTCTCTTTTTGCTTCTTAAGATTATTCTGCTTGCGCCATACCACATGACCGTGACAATAATCTTGATATTTACTGTTATGCTGATTCCTCTATTCTTTCATATCTTCTCTAACGTTTTACAGTTGCTTTTGACATCTGTGCTCTCCGAATGATCTCTCGTTCGCAATCCTCAGCACTGGTAAACAATGAGCCGACATACACAAACGGAGCTTAGATGCCCTCCCCTTTCAAAACTTTAAACATCTTTATACATTCGTACATTGAAGTCTCTACTTTTTCGATAAGCTGTCACATGTTCAATATCTTTGACGAACACTGATTGTTCCTTCGCAATTAATTAACATTATACTATTGGCAACCAACAAATATGAGAATTTCTGCAATATAGAATTCACATTAGATATTTTATTGTTATTCTTAAATTTGCAGCATCATCTGCCGTCAACGATGAGGTACGTTGTGCCTAAGTCTCGGATGATGTACTGGGTTGCGGCTCGTACTCCGCCCTTGTAATTTTAAACTTATAAACATTATAATCTTATAAATTTGTAAAAATTACTGTTTTTAAGATTTCGTCATAACAACAATGATCACCATGATTTCGATGTCAATGACTTAAGACGTATTTATAATGGACAGTATGTATCTACTTGAGATACGTGCATGAAGGTTGTGATGTCTTGAGATAAGTGTATCAAGTACTCATATATTATCTCAATAGTTGGAAACAAAGTTGGACTAACCGAACGGACTCACGGAATCTGCGAGCCTCAAGTGTGATCTTTCACTAAATTTGTGTGTCTTGTCATCCGGGATTATCGCCGCTTACCATCAGCTGAGATTGTAGATAAGCATAAACTTATAATAAATAAGTGAAAAATCACCTGCAACGTCGTTTGATGTGTTGTCTGGGAAGGAAAATGTTTATTCGCAGTAAACACCGCGATTGCCGCCCCCGTAGCATCTCGCGTGGGCTGTTAATAGAAACACAATGCATGTTCAATAATAGGTTCAATTTTCTTAATAAACCCACGGCAGAAATTACAGCGCGTGTATGGTTCAATATATTTAATTATTTATATCTATCTACACATCGAAATACTATTTTTTTCTGTTCCTCATTCCATTGCTACCGCTGAAGGTTCTGTTATTGTCGACGTATATATTTTCATATCTTATTGCCTGCCCGGCCTTCCGCCCTGCATCTCAGATGGTAGCGAACATCACTTGCCGAACAAAAAATCCTGGGTTTAATTCTCGATCGGACCGGGCATTTATGTCGCAGATATTTATATTTGGGTCATGGATATTTGTAGTGAACTTATTTGTGTATGTCAATTACACCTGCATCACAGATAATTCTACTATGTATGTGTTTTGTTAGTCTTCCTACACTGTTGTTGGGCGCTAAATGCAGGAGGCATTAACCCGAAAGAGCGTAGCGTGGATTATATACCGGTATCTTCTATAAACTTTTAAAATACTGTGTTGAATCAAATATCAGTATTAATATTAACATCAGTAATACAAATAACGGCAAGTAAAATATCATTAAAAAAAACCATATATACTTGCATAAAAAGCATGCATTGTATTTAATCTATCACAGCAATAAACTATTAATGTGCGTTTGGTATTATTCTGCTAATTGGATAACCTTACTACTCACCAGTATAGTAAATTTTCCAGTTTCAAGTTCACTCTTGAGCGGATCTTCGAAGGGTTCAAATTTGTTGAGCCCCTCGCGGCGTCGTGTGGCCTCGTGCTGGCGCCAGAGAGCGTGCGCGCGCGCCACGTCGAACTTGCGCGCGAGAAGAAACTTGATCGCAGTCGCGCGCGACACGCACGCCGCGCCCGCTTCACTCAACGCATCCAGAAACGCCTTCGTCGCCTTAAATTATGCACACTGTATTATTGCATTAAAGTTAAATTATACATACGCAATATATTTTACGAAACAGCAAAGTTTTCTAGATAATTAATACCTAGCGGGAACTAAAACTACTTATCAATAATGGGTAGACGTAATACCTAGTGGCATATTCTGCCAGTCAAACTCATGCTTTCCAGTTAGCCTTCTTTTCTAATTTCACGCGAAATATATATATATATATATATATATACTACTAAATATATAATAAACTATATATATATATATAAGGCGGTTCAATTACTAGAAACTAATTAACTGGACTAATTAACACCCCGTGTGTGGTAACAATAGTCTAACCCGCATATTTCCTTATTACGTATCGATATTACCGAGGCAAACAGTCCAGTTTACATAACATGTGAATGGAATTGCACGTTTTCAGTGAATTTTTCACTAAGACAACCGGTTCAGCATTACAACAATCACATGTGGCACTCAACAATTACAGAAACTTGGCCAGAATTCGCTCGGAAAAGAAAATTCTCAGATGTAGGGATTTTCCCGATTTATTGGACAATTTTTAATTTTATAATAATTGGTGCCACTCCGACCGGTTCAGGCCCCTCTGAATCCAACGGCTACCCCCGTTCTCTTCAGGTCATCATCTCAACTGGTCGGAGGACGACCCGTGCTCCTTTTGCGAAGGGGTCAACATCATCGGAAGACTTTAATTCACTAACGGTTATGTCTACGAAATTAAAAAAAAAAATTAAATCCGTGGAGATTGATTGAGGGGAGATTGATTGAGTGGAGAGTAATTGAGATGATCACGTACAGACAGAGAAGAGAATTCATATTGTACTAAGTAACGATTTCATTATGTGTACGGTAGGCACGTGTAGGGTACATTAAGTAAATGCACGCAAGCAATTGTTACTCCTGTAAGTTTTAATGAAAGTAGATAGGTCATAAAACTCAGTCTTAGAAGCCACAGTTAAAAAGGCTGAAGGCTTAAAGTTAAAAGTCAGGGGCTGGATTAAAGCGATTCAAGGCTAATTATGACAATTTAATGGCGTACTACTACGGAGGCGTGGCCCATGGGTATTGAATTCGAGACTCGAGGAAACTCTCCTTGCCCGGGCATTTTACTCGAGGGGGTCAACAGCACCCTGACTATGAAAGCCCCCGCTGTTGAGCGTTGTGTGATTATAGCTTGGTTTACAGTGCCCCCACCTTCTGAGCGACGGGTCCTGGGTTTAATTCCCGATAGGAGCACACAACAATATGACAAAGAGATGATTATTTTTGTGTAATTTCACTAGCCAAATGTAATGCGACAGCGTGTGCATATTTATTTATTTCCTTTAATAAATTTTAAAATAAAGTACCCGAATAAAAGATACGAATCTTCTCATCACGCCTGCCGACATCTGTAGTAGAAACTGATGTTCCTTCAAAGTATAACTGGAGATCGCTTGAACGTGGTTTACCGGCGGATAATTTCACAATTTCCTAACACTTTGATCATCCTTCCAAGTGGAACGCGCCGACCGTCGCGGCGGGCCGGCGGCAGGTACTCGGATTTATATTGAACGACAAATGAATTTTCTTAATTCATACTCGTATAATTTAATTTCTCTCACTTTAAATAATTTTTACGCTAACCAATTGCGGTCGTATCTGAATATTACTTGGTTAAGTTTAAATGTCTTTTGTAGTATTATTCATGACTAGTGTTCGTTTCTAATTCCTTTGTATTACACGAACTTCATGGTTTCATTTGTCTCTGGCGTCTGTATTTTCAGATAAAGTATTTGCACAATTCTAAGGACACTATATACAACTACAACGAGACAATCAGACATCGCTTTTATTTACATATATGTAATTGTATTACTAGCAGCCCGTTCCGACATCATACGGATTTAACAATTAATTCTTATACATATACACTTCATATATAGCTTTTAGCCATCAGGAATAATGTACCTTAAACACGACAAAAAAAATTATTCAAATAGGTGCCTTGGTTCCGCAAGTTATTTCGCACTCTCTCTTTATAATATTAGTATAAATTTAGATACAATAAACAATAATATCATTTATCCACTAATCTATCTATGACGCGTATATATGAACTGATTTTATATCGTTATGGTGGCATGTGAGTAATACGAGTACAAAATATTTGTAAGTAATCAAATAAAAAAGTTATTTTTTATATAATTAAACTAACTGTGATTTAAGTTATCCGCTATAAAAATGTTTAACATAAATTCAATAAGGCTCAATTTCGTTCAGTAATACGTGACGTCCATACTAATTTCGAAGCCGGGCCGCACAGGATACACATCCCGGAAGAATTAACCAGCGCACCGCCTCTTGATGTGTTTGCATCCACAACAAACAAGTATGGGTCTCACTCTACGCTCATAATATTACGTTCTGTCATCACCCACTACAGTGTTAAACGAAACCGTCAGGCTATATTCTCTAAATGGCACCATTTTCCTTGTTCTTTCTCCTTCGAGTTTTTTTTTATATTAAATAGCCAACAAACTAGCCAACGTACCACGAGACTGTAAGCTGTTACCTCTTTCATTGTCAATCCATTTTACCAAAGGCATAACCGACGTTTTAAGGAGTTTGTGAAACTAGGTTAACTGGCCCTACGACACTACAAATGAAATACGTTAAATAAGCAAGTGAAGCACCCGACAAAACTTGCACATGTACCGACATGATTAATCTGGGCATAGATTCCAGTGGCTTAGAGATTGGCAGATTGGCTTGGATTCTTGGATGAGTGAAACCCCTTCCTTACGGTATGAAATTCTACTAATAGAAGGTAGTAAATATCTGTACGATATATAATTTAATAGTCAGAAAACACTGTTAATTACAATTTAAATTTTAATTACAAACTTTTTACATTTGACGATAATTAATAAAACACATCGTGTCAATCGTAAAAAAAACTTATTTTTTTGTTTATCGATTTCATTACTTGAATAAAATCTTTTAGTGTCTCATTATATTAAAAAAGCTTTTCAGCAAAGCTAAAAATTTCCCAAATAACAGATATTTTTTTAAGTTTTGACATTATTTACAAGTTTACAAATCCAAGTTACTCCTAGACCTTTAATATGGTCAAACCTAATAACTAGCTGTTATTGTTTACAATTTACATTCTGTAGCTTTAGTGTAATAATTGACCGAGAAATTATTACAGTTGGTTCGACAGGAATAATTTCGTCGCATATTCTATTTGGACTTCTGCAATGGGGATTGTATTATTGCACATACCGTTTCAAACTATGAGCAGTATCCATGCAGACATTAGTTTTATTAATACTACACCGATAAAATTACATTAAATTCTTAAGTTACCTCCATTCTTTGAAATTACATGACATCTAGCGTTACTTTAAACTATCAATTGATGTTAAACACATAAGTCTAGCTTATGGACATATAACACCAAGATCGGACAAAAAGAAATAATAATAAAAATTATACGTTGTAATTTCCAGAACACGGCCACAATTTCATAAAAATATTATAACTTTCTTATATCACAGTTCATTAACATTTTATGACATAACTAGATTGTACTAAAGCACTGCGTATTTTAACAAGCTTTTTCAGAAATTAAATTTTATACGATTCTTACAAATTTTCGATTAAATATTTAACGCACGATCGAGCGCTCGCAACTCCGAAGAACAACTGTCTCGAATGAAAAAACAAATACAGACTGAAGTCAAAGGACTTCTGATACTTATTTGTTGTGTATTAAAATTCAGTTCATAAAACATGTAACGTAGACGGCACTACAAGTATACTTTTTTACATGGCTACCCATAAACACGACGACTACTTTCATACATAAACTATTAAAACGCAAAATAGAAATAATGGTCTTTGAAGTATGCGATTCATAGAATCCAACTTGTACTATTTCTTCAGAACAAATATAATTAAGTCATAAGAACGATAAGTTGTAGGACATGTTCGCATGAGTTTTAAACAGGAAAAAACACAATCGAATAACTAATTCATACACTATGGCTAAATAAACGTTGTAAACTAAACAAGTAACTTAGCCAACCCACTAGGATGACTCTAGTAACAACCTACACGCTTGTAATGAAGATTCACGGGTCGAGAGTATAAGAGTCATTGACATGGAGACAATGCAGGGAGCGGTTGGCGATGATGGCAACGAGGAGCGTTCCTCGAGCCGCACCCGTTACCGCGAGCTATGCTTCCATGAACACATTGTCACATTTCGCTAACAACCGTGTAAAGGCGGCCACTATTTATATAAAGCGAATTTAATTTGGCAAACTATTAACTTTTAATCTTCTTCCACTGATAATTCATGCATCAATAAATTTTAAAAGGGACTAGATATCAGTAATAAAAAAAGAGAGAAATCCTCATTACAAGAAGCATCTAATCTTCGCCATAACAGCTTAACTCAAATACTAATTGATTACGACATAGGTACTGTAATAAATAGTAATATTACAAGCCCTTAAAGCCCGACTGTATATCCAGCGTATCATTGTAATCTTTCGAGAGTATACTACACAGACGTGGTCACAAGCTGGATGAGAGACCGCTAATTGCCCATATTCCGTGAGCGCTTCCGTAATTCGGAGGGTACTTTAAGCTTGCAATCCAGGTAATTATTAGCTACACGACGGCCGTTGAGACATGTTGGAGTACGGCAGATGGCACAAGAACTTGGCTTGACCTGTACCTCAACTGGTCCCCACTTGGATATGAAGACAATCCCGGCTACTCCAGACCTCCTTAATTACCAGAAGACACCCATACCATGCAGTAAAATAAAATTCACGAGGCGCATTTCATTTCACATTTGAATTCAAATACGAGTTTATTTTATTTTTTTAAAAAAGATCTAGGTAAGGTCAATAATTATGAATGATTCTATGATGCTTGGTCCTGAGTAAAGCACCACTGATCTTCGGTCATTATACTGGGAATGTTATGAATGTGAAATTTCGGATCCCAATATTGTTACGGATATATGAATGATTTTTTACCGGTTTCGGTTACGGTTATGGATATGAGATCATTTCGGATTATCCAATTGATTCACTTTCGATTTTAGATGATTTACGGTTTGAAAAACAAATACAATGTATTTACAAAGTTTGACTTTGTTTCTAGTTTTTATGTTGTATTACGATCACAGAAAAACAAATTGAATACTAATAACTAATTAAAATGAGAACGACGCGGCTAATGTATCAGGTCAGCGTGAACCAGTCATAACATGCTTTGTTTAGAATCTGCCTTTATCCGAAATTATCCGAAACTTTTTATCGGATTCGGTTACGGTTTCAGATATATCTATATTTCGGGTATCCGATAGTTACGGTTACTCAGTTCCATAACATCACTGCATTACCATAATAAATGTTCTTGTGTAAAACTATAACTATCTCTGGTAAGGTAAACTATCTTCAGGTATACTTTTCGTGAGGGCTTTTTTTATATTAAGACAATGTTCCAAAATTCAATATTGCATAAATTATAAATAATCATTGTGTTTCATAGAATTTCTTCCTGGATGCACACATAGGATACATTGCTTTGACATCTAGTAGACATAAATATAACCTGAAAATCACATTTTTTGAGCTTATAATGGTCAGGATGTAGTGTAAGGAACAATGTACATTCAAAAATCCAAACCAACCCCTCATTCACACAATGCACTTTGTTGAACAACAGACAATCCAATCATGCCAGGCCTCTTCTGATGGCAGTCATTAAACTCAATATCAGCCTACTTAGTTCCAAAAGGACTTGTGCCTGGTCATAATTTTTTTTATGTGCTTCCTACATGATCAGTAACACATTAGTGATACCTTTGGTGTTATAGATGCCTATGGACAGCAGTAACCACATACCATTAGCTGACCTGTCTTTTTGTTTATTGGCAATTTATATAAAACAGTTTTACTTGTGAAATTCCAATATCACTAATTCATAGCTCTTATCATTTCTTTTCTACTAAAATACCTATAATATATCACATTGACAAATATAACTTTATTCTATGATACTATATTTTGTTTTTTAGGAAGATGCCAGAATCTGCAAATTTTATCATGAAACGAGTTATTTCAATGAACTTTATATTGCAGTTCGAAGAGTGTTAGTGAAGTAAGTTAGTGTTTGTAAACAAAGACATCAGATATTTTGATCAGTTACAACTGCGACCTAGCAAGCATTTTTACTGTTAGTGAATGCAACAAAGATTACACATTTTTTTACAGCAATTTTGTGCATTTATGTCATTCTTACATAATATTGTTAATATATGATATATCAGTAAGAGTAATAAGTAGATGAGCTGTATAAAATAAGTTGTATTGTTGAGAAAAGAAAGAGCAAAAATCAACAATAATTATACATATATATATCCAAAGGAAGTAACTAGTCGCAAAGTAAAAGACCGCTACACGCCACATTGAACAACACTATTTCGGAACAATCAATAAACAGCAGTATTTTGAAGGAAATGGTATTATAACATAGAAACAAAGTAAATCAAGTATAAAGATAGGGTTTTTCAAGATAATTTTCCAAACTCTATGAAATCAAAACAAACAGCAAACACGGATGACACGGTTAACATTACAAAACAAGTATAACTAATGTGAATATAGAACATATACATTAAAATTTTATCAATCCACGACAGTAATTATTTACAAATTTATTTAATTTGCAGCATAACATACATTTTGAACTTTAAAATACAATATACAAAATCCACTTACCAACTCTTGATCTGGCGACAAGGCCACCGCCATCTTTGTAACTAAAAAATAAAAATGTCATCATAAAAATCATGTCAAGTGAGTCTTGTCATTTTAATGCACAGAGTAACTTTATTTACCGTACTTAACGTGTACACAGACAACGTTTTTAAGATTAATAGACGAAAAGACCAAACAACCGTCTTACTTGTATTTAACATACGGTATTCACATTAATTTGAGCAGCGCTTTAACGAATTAACTTTAATTATCGGCCATAGTTTATGTGTAGTATAATTAAAAGTAGTATAAATATTTATTAAAGAACTCTGAAATTGCATCAATATTCAATTTAGCAATGATAGCACATGGTACTAAGTTATAATACAAAAAAGGTAAGAAAAATTCGGACTGAATATTTAATGTTAAAATTTACTTAGGTTCAACTCTCTTCCACATGTGGTGTAAGGCATCTGAAAACCATATTCGTATTGAGATATAGGTGTATGTTTTTCTGTTGGTTGATTTTACGTAATACTAGTAACCCGCCAGAATTTACTTTCTTAAAAAATAATTGCATCCAAAATAAACAATTTTTTCCTAATTCTTAAATCTTTCCTATGAATCGGTGTAGCTATTATTAATAACCGTATAAAAGCCCGTGCCGTAGATTTTGATATATTTGGTATAATATACATTTCAAATGGTAAACTATTTTTTGAAATAGATGCCATAGTTTCGGAGATTACTCAGTTTACATAACACACAAACTCATGAAACCGCACTCTCATTTTATAATATTAATCTAGATTACATGAAGCTACCATAGTATTGTGTATATTGTGGCTAAATCATTGATATCCAAGGCGCATAAATCCTTTGGTAATTTCATTGTTAAATTAAAAAGAAAACATAACAGTACAAATCAAAATAAACACTGAATTTAGTTCGATTTTCATTCAAAGTTCTGAAAACTTCTACTGCAAAGTAGTTAATGTAAATAAACATAGATTTTATTAAAGTGCAATTGTTGCAAGGAAAAACTATGTCAGAACTCAAGAGGAGAACAAAGGACAACAATTATAAACAAATAAACGCTGATGAATCCGTTAAAGAAAAGCCGTAAGTTATGTTTTTTAATGGTAAATTATCCATTATTACTAGCGTCTGTCTCTTACATGTTACAACAGTTTACATGGATGGTACCCATATAACTACTAAAATTTGCAGGTCCCCAAAGAAAAGTCTATCATTGCGGATTATTTCACGAATAACAGTCATATTTTCCTTGTTGTTAATTGTTTATTTTTCCAAAACTGAGATGGTGAAGACTTTCGCTAAACAGTCAGAAATGTTACCAGGAAAAGGGGAAATAGTAGAATGTTCTCAAGGTTATATGAAAGAAATAAATAAATATGAGGGATGTTTCCCAAAGAAATGTAAAAGATTTGTAACAGACAAGGTAATTTCATCAAGGGAAGCAGAAGAACTCTTGTCCATGGCTAAGAAGGGTTTAAAATTTGGTGGGTCATCTGGTGGAGCTTCTATCTTGGATTTGCACAGTGGTGCTTTGTCTAAAGGACAGTATTTTGTAAATATATATAAGATTGATAGCATGAGGAATCTATTTACTGAAGAAGACTTCAACACCTTTAGAGTTAGTAAAATCATATTATGCAAATTAATTGATTAATCAGACCAATGATTTAGTTTATATTTATGCAATATATTTTTATGACATATTTTCACTCATAGTTATGATAATACAATGTTGATTAGAATATGTATACATTGTTACAGGTAGTAAAAGAAAAAATAAAATACAACATTGCTCACCACTTTGAAGTGCTACCTGATAAAATTTATTTGACACACCCAACATTCTTCTCTGAAATCACACCTAGAAAAGCAGTTTCTGTTCATGATGAGTATTGGCATCCACATGTAGACAAAGTAAGTTAAATGCAATCTAAATATAATATGATTTAAATAGAAAATGTATACACATTTATTATTGCCCATAATTTATCATACATGTGTAATTCATCAAATGTTTTAAAAAATTTGTTTCAGGAAACATACAAATCTTTTCATTATACATCATTATTATATTTAAATGATTATAATGTGGATTTTGAAGGTGGACGATTTATATTTATAGATGAGAAATGGAATAAGACTGTAGAGCCTCGGAAAGGAAGATTAAGTATGTTTACTAGTGGTGCTGAAAACTTGCACTATGTGGAAAAAGTAACATCGGGGGTTAGATACGCTATGACAATTTCTTTTAGCTGTGATGCACAATTTGCTATAGAAGACCCTAATAATAAGAAGTATAATGTATAACATAGTCTGCTCTTATTTATTGTAAAATAAAATATTACTAATTGCTATTAAAATTGAAATTCTTTTAGTTATTTATTTTTGACTAAGTTGGTACTAGGTACTAGTGATGTATGCTTACAAGATTCTACATTTATGTGACTATTGGTAGCCATAAACATTAGATCCAATTTGAAGGTAAGGAAGTTGAGAACTTAGCATAGGTCTATAGTATTACAAAAAATCTCTAAGCTCTGTTTGTAAATTTTTTCATATGATGACTTACTGACCCAAATTCTACCATTTTATAAAGTTTTGTCTGTTTGTATGTCCTCTTATAACTCAAAAGCATGTTGACCAGTCTTGATAAGCATTTGTATAAAAATAAAATAATCTTTTTTTTCGTATTTCTCCGGCAGCCATATAAGTGTATGTGCCCTAATATTCCTATGGTTTTCTATAATTTATAAGTTGTGTAAAATGTCAGTTAAACATTTATGGTTTTCTATAATTTATAAGTTGTATAAAATTTCAGTTAATGTTTAACGTTTTCACGTGTTTAAATATTAATAGTTCTATGTATTTTTTTCAAATAACTAGCAGACTTGCCATCTGATGGTAGGTGGTCACCTTCGCCTATAGACTTTAGTAACACCAAAGGCATCACTGCAGTGTCGCCGGCCAAAAAAGTAAACAGGAGGCCCGCATTATTACTGATTCTCAGTAATTGCGACCAAAACACGAAGGAAACATTTCCCGGTCCATTTTAGAAGATGGTTACTAGCTAGTCATTCGCGCAAAATATCCTACCGCCTTACAAGTACTGTTTAGGTTAAACTGGATCATTACAGAGCCCAGCGACCTCCAGCAGGAAGGACCGTTCGTCATAGCCTCATTAATTGTCAGAAGAGTTAGACACAAGCAGGGAAGGCTGACTCGGAGTCAAAGATGAATGGAGCTCCATTTTTTTTATGATAATAAATTAGTTTTTTAACCGGGTGCCATTTTTTTGTAACATATAAAGATTACATGTATGAATTCCAATTGATTAGTCGTGTTAATCTTTTTTTTATGTTAAAAATCGACCAACGAGCAGACACCTGAAGGTAAGTGCTCACCATCACCCATGGACATCAGCAAGACCAAAGATATCATTGAAGCATTGTCGGCCAGTAAATAAGAAAGAAAGTATTGGCTCTCAAGTCCCCAACCGGTGTGGTAATATGCAACTGACCACTTCTCTTATTATTATTACTTGAATTCTATTATTTTCATTTATTTCTTTGTCAATTCTATGTAACTCGAATTTTAGTGAACAAAGTCATGTATACTCTTTAAATGGTTTGAATTCTACAAGCGGAACACGACGGGTCTTTTGGCGGCTGCCTCAAACGAGAGTGGTAGCTAGCCAGACACTTCACGGATAAATAATAATACTAATGTCTTTATCATAATACTGGTAATATAATCCTTACAAGAAGGCCTACCACCAAGCAGGACGGCTTCTATCACCTCTTACGACAACCTATTCTGGTAACATGTAATCAGGGTAAGTATCAGGCCGTACAATCTTAGTACTAAAATCTCTGAAATACGACTATAAAAAACCGACAAGAAACGAAGGTATGCGCAATGTATGCTACAGTCAATTTGATATGTGGCTTTTGAAATTGTCTGTATAATATTTACACGATGTAGAAAAAAACCAGAGTTCGCTAGTAGGTTGATTATACGACATATTTTTATAGAACAAGTAAGATTGAAAAATTGTATTAGATTAATATACTGTTTGACTAAGGCGGGTTATAATAAGTTTACAGTGTTGCCATTAATAAAGATTTTTACCAAAATCTACGCAATAACAAGCAAATAGTATATAAGTAACATTTTAATATTAATGTAAATATTGTCTTTATGCATTTTACAATAATCAAAAGCATAATGAAGATACATAAAAATAAGAATCAAAAACATAATGTGAATACTATTTTAAATACGTATTTTTTTGAATTCTAATTTGGAATATAAATACTGTAGGTAATCGAGAAAGCTAGATGGCAAGTATAATGACATTGACAAGACTAGTCCAAAGTGACAAGGGAAAATTTGTATTCAAAATTTTAAAGTTGATACACATATTAAACTTGTTGCTGTTTATGTGATTTGAGACAGGACTCTATATTTAGTATGTTTTAGTTACAGTTTTTGAGATACGATTCCAATAATCAGTATTTCATTTGCGGTGCTGTACTCCTGTGGTGTTTCTCTGAAAACAACAGATATGTCTACCAAGAACCAATGCTGTATTCCCGAATGCTTTAATAGTGATGTAAAAGTATACATAATTAGCGGAAAAATAAATGTAAATTACGCCAATGATCCTTTGCCACTATATTGTAAATATTATTATACTAAACATTACAGGAAAAAGTAATACAAAATTTTATTTCGTAACCTCCGACTCCATTATCACGATATCTAAGTACTTAACATTATTAAAATATTAAATTAAATCTACTTAATATTTATTATTCGACAAATTTGGTGTTAAGTACTTATTTGTTACAAAAATTAAATTTGTGAAACCAAACTGGGCGTCATCAATAGAATGTAGTAGTTTAGTGGAGAAAATACAGATGGAGCCACTAAAGCTATTCCCGTTTAAGCGGCGAAGATTGGTCTCTATTTCAGTATATAAAAATGTACTCTGTGGTAAGTATTCTAAGCCGCCCCAATACGGCCAAAATCTATATAAATTGTGGAATATTGTTGGAGATAAATATTACAGATAATATAAATTTTGCGATGGTGAACTATGTTAAAGCAAAATTTTAAACTTGAAATTTCTGTGCCAATAAAGTTGCGAGTGTTTGCTAGTTTTGTAATAAGTTTTCTTAACCAACGAATTCGTAGATGTTTAATCGTTTTGGGAAAAAATTGTTATAATTTATTTACGGTGTAATTTAGTGCCTTAAGTTACATATCTCCAGGTTCCCTATATAATGTTCGGTAAATAAGTTTTTGTTTCGTAGATGAACAAGTTTTCTTCTTTTTACCTTATTTAGTTATAGTTAACTCAAAATGTTACCCAATATTGTTTTATATCTAAATCATTAATCTATCGTACTAAATTTGATATTTTGTGAGCCGCCACAATCCCTCATCAGCTTCAAAGTTAAATTAGATATCACTCAAAACTTTTTGACATTTCGTCATACAATGAAAGAAACGTTACAATAATTATGAAAATGTAGGTACCTCCTAAAAATAAAAATAATTACCATGTTTGATTTTTTACTATCCTCATAATTACTTGAATATCTCAATTAGAAAGTAATATTGCTTGTGGCAGTATTAATGTCAATGATGCGCGATTTATTTAATTTTAAAATTTAACAGTGGGCACTAAGGTGCTTGTAAAAACAGACAGAAATTATTTTGAATACGAATTTGACACGAGGAAGAAGATAAGTACGCTGATATGAAGTGCGTTTTTATTGACAAATTAATTGAAGGATGTTATGAATTAACAAAACAGTGATTCTAAAAGCAAGGATATTATTTTTTACTATAATCTTTCCATTGCAGGTGGAAGTATTGGAAAAACTGATTTGTTGAATATGAAATCTCCACTGAAAAAGAACCGTTTATTCGACAACGTATTCATAGAATTATGTCATCACGTTCAGCGGAGGTTGATAAGGTGATACAGGAGATAAAGTAAGTTACGTTATAGAATTGTCGCCAAGTCCATCATGTCCTCTCTAGTGGAAAAGAAGGTTGGAATAACAAGATTTTGTGTCAAATGTCAACGTCTCCACACTGCACATAAAAATAGTATTTTTTTTTCTAAGAATCGATGACACTTTTGATACCCTTAATAGATTAAAGCGCGTTTTTACCAGTTTTTACACTAGATTTCAAGGATGAATATTGGCAAGTTAATTTTAATCCGAAAAACAAACAAGAATGCTTTTAAATTTGTAAAAGACTTATTTAAAGTCATGACAATTGGGGTTACAAAGCGCCAGCCACTTGTATTCTGTCGACTATTCGACTAATTATTGGTAGGATTTTTGGTATTGACATAATTATACTACTTACGATAAAAATGAGTCAAGTAAAAACTATACTTGTATCACCATTAAGATTACCTAATATATTAAATACCAAATTCAAATACCTATTCCTAATAGGTAGTTAGGCATGGCTTAGAACTGAAAGTTACGATTGCGGTCGTTATCGATGATATACTTTTTATGTAGAATAAAATAAAGATTCGTAGGAAATATTTAACATAAAAGAATGAAGATTCCAGATCCATATGTTATTTTTATTGAGTCTGATATGGGCAGGCAGACAAAACAAATGTCAAAGATGTTAAATATTTGTTAAATGTTTATTGTGTATTTGTGTTATGTGGCAAAGTTTGGTTCCGACCTTTTTACCATTCTATTTACTATTGTATACATAAACACCAATATTATAAATAATTTTTACTAATAATAAAATTGTAACGAAGCTTAATTTGTACATTCCATAAACCAGTTTATCTTTAATTGTCTTACTCATTTTAATCTGTTTAATATTATAAAGAGTGCTAATTTTATTAGTTTGTCATTTTTTTATACGATATGATAGTTTATTGTCCATTTGAGAAATTGTTTTAACATTTTAAAGGTACATTTTACTGGGTGGAGATAGGCTATATATTATGTATATCACGTATATGATGCAGTCAATTGAAACGCCGTTGGGGCGTGGTGCTAGATATATATTTCAATCCTAAAAAAATTGCATGTTTTAGTTTTTTAAATTAATTTAATTTAATATTTTGAAGAAGTTATAACTTTTTTAAACTAAAAATTATAATTACTAAATTTTTTTTGTTTAAGTTTACAAAAACTCTTACAAATATCAAGCTTTGCCGTAATATGAATAATCTACCCTTATCCTTAAAATGAGCACCTCCAATTAATTAGTCTATGTCTACTTTACTCGCAACTGCAACTGGCAACATTCCTTAAAAAGTCGCGACCGTTGTATGTTGACGGACTGCCTTTTGCGATTATCAATTTTATGTCGAATAGTTATTCCAAAATTTTCCGTGATATTACCATTTTTTAACAACATGACCGATCACTAGGTGCAGCGTACACGTGAAGTTATATCTGCTACGCCCAAGTATTTTTCAAACATGTTTTTTGACGACGATGATGATGCAGAAGCGCTTTTTAATCCTGAAATTTTTCACGTCGTCCGTCGTGAACTTAGTAAGTATTTAGTTACCCATAACTTTATTTAAGCTGTAGATCTGTTATAAGCCCATACCTTAATTATATACCTATCCTATCAATATGTTTTTAGTAACGCTGGGTTCCAATCTTGAAAACACTCCGTATGGTTTGAGAAGTGTACCCACTCATACAGAAGATGGAATACCTATTCGGAAATTATACGTTGCGAATCTGCCCCCTAAGGTAAAATTATTGTTTATGTTTTGTAAATATGTATATTTTTTCATATTTTAAATATAGCCAAAACCATTCCGGCTTCCTATAATCAACAATTATTATATAAAAGAGTTTGAATGTCTTGTTTGTTAAATAAGTGTAACTCTAGACTCTGGCATCGGTTGTCTTATCTATTGGAGCTTATAGAAAAATTATTTGTACCAGTGGTATGTTGATAATCTCATTATACAATTGCTAACTTACATTTTTTTTTTATTATTCGCAGACCACAAGGACAGAACTGTTCGGAGTGTTTGCTCAGTATGGGTTCATTAGAAGTTGTTGGCTGAGGATGGGGGATAAGGGTCCAAATAAGACTCCAATGCCCCCATATGCATTTGTCACTTTTAGTGACCCAGCTGACGCTCATAAGTTAGTGTCTCATGTTATATCCTAAATTCGTGTTAAAAATCCAATCCTAAATATCTCATTATTTATTGATATCATGTTTCAAACGAGTACAGAGTGCGTTACTATGAAGGTGGGCCGATAATTCTGTAGAATATGGGAGTATTAAGTGTTGGGGGAATTTCTCTCATTTAGTCACTGATGAGATTCAGAAGTATTATACGAAGTTAAAATGTAATTATATAACTAACGTCTAAACCATTACTGATCATTAACTCATTCTGTAACAAATGGTTGTCTATGTAGTAAAATTAAATTTGTACGATCACCAATTTCTTGACAAAGCATTCAAAACTATGACAAGTCATGATAATTAACATGTTATAGTAGTTATATTTTCCTTTGTGTTGTATGTATGGTGGTAGGATAATATAAATTTTGCAGACACTTTTTGTATTAGCATTTTATGACTGCCATGAAAGCCCATAGCCCAGTTGGTAGTGACCCTGCCTGCCGAGCATGGGGTCCCAGGTTCAATTCCCAGCTGGGGCAGATATTTATGTGACAGATAAATGTTTGTTCTCGGGTCATGGGTGTTTGTGATGTGATAATTGTGTATGTCCATGCCACCCGCAACACAGGGAATCCTAGTGTGGGGGTGTGAGTGTGTGAACATTTATTTTATATTTTATTTATATTTAAAATATGCTTCTAATCAATCTTTGGATTAAGTCATACCAATAATATAAAAGAATGTAATATGTACTAATTTTAGAGCATTGTTAGCTCCATGCCATGAAAAGACTCTTCGGGGCCGCAATCTCAGAATATCACCAGCGGACAGCTGGCATCAACCTGTAGAAGAAGGGGAAGTTAAAATTCGTTGGAAACCCAAGATTTATCAGGATGCAAATGAAGAAAACAAAAGAGCTGATTGTCCCCATCCAGATACAAAACATGAAAGTCGTGAAGGTGAGATTGTTTATGTATGAAAGTGGCATAACAGCTGGGACCAACTACTGAGAAAGTACTGGCTTGTGGTTGACAGATGTTGTATTCGGAGCACATTTTTCCCCATAGTTGGGAAAGATCAGTGCATATTCCCAACCAAGTTCTAGTGAAGATTGGTGGAGTGCTCCTATAGACTATATATTTATAGCTATTACTTTTCTTTTATTTGCGACTAGTTTACAGCTATATTGAGAAAAGAAGAAATTAAAAAGGTACTTAACTTTCATTCCTTAAAAATAAGTGAATTGTGCTTATTCCTTGACATATTTTTTTCTAGAAGGATCCAAAGCCCACTCTTCAACAAACAATGTAAATTCCAACAAAAATGACGAAAACGCGGGGGTGAGTACATAACAAAAAAAGCTTATATATTTCCCAAAAATAGAAAATCACAGTTGCAATTGAATTGACCCATTAGATATATATAATAGTATCTATTAGTTTAAGACATTGAATTTGCTGATGCTAACCGCAAAGTTTGAATATTGCACCTCAATAAAGTATAATGTTAGTAGGTAGTTAATATAAAACAGCTCATAGTTGTGATAGGGAAGGAACTATTTATTTTTAAAACAAAATATAAATATTACAGCATAGCTAGTAGTATTATTCTTGCTATTTAGGTCAACCTGTATGCAGCTTTTAATAGCTGAAGAATACATTATAATAATCTAATACCATTATATTGTAAACTAACAAACTGCCCTCGCTTCGCTCCTGAAAAACTTCGCCTTACGCTAATAAATAGTACCTACATTATTTTAAATTAATTTATAACTTTTTTATTTATGGAAGGATTGAAATGAAACGAACTGTAAGTATTATTAAGTAACGCTTACTGCAGTACATTGAATACCGTAACAAAATCGGATAAGCCGTTTCTGAGATTAGCGCGAACAAATGCATAGACAAACAGACATAAATTCTAACAACTATTGTTTTGGGTTCTATTGGTTTGATAAAAGTCCCTAGTAGTAGTTTTTTACATATATCCTTAATGTACAGAAAGAGATCAGTTAGAATTTTATTATATGTGTATATTAAAAATTTGTCAGAACTATTGTTTCAATCATTATATTCAACTGTGACATAGTTTAAGTCTTTCGGTTGTGATGGCGAAGAGCCAGTAATTGGGTCCTCTTGTCCTAAAATTTTTATAATATTGGTGTTATGAATGGTCACTGGTGGTATTGTGGGTATTAACATAATTAAAAGTTTTTAAATTGTTACAGAATACTGTGGCCATTTTGCAGGACTGCACAGAAACGGACCATAATTATTTAGCAACCTTCAATATCCTTGAAGTATTGAACAGGGATTGTTTGCATCATGTATTCAGTTTCATTCCTATTCAAGACCTGATCAGGTCAGAAGCAGTTAATAAAGCGTGGCAGAATGCGATCCAAGAGTATCTAGATGGTAAGAAAATACACCTTACTTGCCAAACAATATTTGCAGTTTTATAAGCATGTTTTTAAAGGAATTTTTATGTGAATTCCCACTGTTAAAAAATTGCTATCGTGGATTGTATATTATCCACAGCCTGTTTCAGTTTTGTTACATCTTAAGATTACTTGTTAGAAATTGTACAGATGCACTTGGTGTTATAGTTATTGTACACTGCTAGATCATACAACTGTATGACAAGTCATTCGAGTATTGCTTGTTAAGCAATTTGGTTGTTAAGCGATTGTAGCATAGTAGCATTTCCAATTATCACTCGCTTCGGTGAAGGAAAACATAGTGACAAAACCTGAAAAACCTGGGAGTTCTCCATAATGGTCTCAAAGTATGTGAAGACTGCCTACCCGTATATTGCTTATGGTGGATTATGACCTTAAACCACTCTTATTGAGAGGAGACCCGAGCCCAGCCACTGCTATTGTTATTATGCTACTATTGACCCACTGGTCAATATGAGTTGTAATGCTTGTTCGTTTGTTGGACAGGCGTGCGTGTCTTCAAGACGTCGTGGTGGCCGCACGTGCCAGTGCCACTGACGACGGCGGTGCTGCGGCACGTGCTGCGGCGGCTGGGCTCTCTGCTGCGGCTCCACATCGACCACTACTGGTCCGCCCTCAACGACCGCACCGCGCATATCATTGGCAAGTTCTGCCCGAGACTCGAGGAGCTTAAGGTTTTTGTATATTATTAGCCGACAGACTGGTAGCATAGTACCGAAGGCATCGTCTAGTCGTTGCCGTGCAGGAAAGAAGCGATGAATCCGGTCATTATTGGCTCTTCGATACTGCATCGCAAACACGTTAAGAATATTTCATATTAGATTCTTGGACTGTAGCAACTAGCCAGACATGTAAAGTATTTTGCAAGACTTTCAATTGGGGGGGACTTTGCGCTACAGTACCGCAATTGCACAACAAAACGCAATACCTTGATCGACCGAATTAACCAATTTGCAAACAGGATCGCTTGTGTCAGTGTTTCATGAGTACATCCGTGCTCCAAATGACATGTTAGGAAATCGATTCTGTTCGCTAGGCCTTTGGGGCGACATTGGAACTTTAACAATTGCGTTTTGCGTCACCTGATGCTTAGTAGTCACAGCCGCCTCTGGACACAGACAACACCAGCACTGACCATTGTCACGCCGCCCCTGAGGACAACGCTCTTAAATGTGTTTTATGTTTTTTTACGCGTTTAAATACGTTTAACATTAACTCTGTTACATATAGTATAAACAAAAACACATTATTGATTGACTTATCGGTACGAATTAGCTTACTAACTTATGCATACGTTTTAGGTTGTTGGAATGCACACAAAAAATTGGAATCCTTTAATTTATGGATGCAAGAATTTAAAACACGTTTCCTTCATATCATGCAACAAGGTAAAAATTAGAACTGCTCTAGCTTGTGATGTGATTAAACATTTATGCCGTTCTATATTCTGTGTTTATTTCAGCTGACAGATTCCAGCTTGGTGCATATAGTGAAGCCTGATTCTTGTATAGAAAGTATGACGATAGCGAACAACACTCATGTCACCGGACTGTTCCTAACCGGGTCCAGTCCCCCTAAGCTGACCTCTCTCTCCTTCTACAATTGCTACAGTCTTCAAGGCACGGTGCTGAGCGCCGCTCTCGATACTATTCCTAGCCTCAAATGTCTTAGGCTGGATGTATGCCCGGTCACCATGTGGAAAATCATACCGCTCATACTCAAGAAACTACCGGGGCTCGAGGAGCTGTCGCTGAGCGAGTATACGTCTATAGAGATATGCTTCACTCCGGAAGGAAATAACGTGTTCTGTGAAACGCTGGCCATCCTCACGGAGCTCAAGACTCTCAATCTCAGTCGAAACATATACATAACCAACGCGGTGTTGAAACAGATCGGCCAGTCTTGTATGAAACTCGAGTCATTGAATATTTCTGGTTGCAACTCAAGAAAAGGTTTTCCGCATGCATGTAAGTTTATTTATTTATATTTTTAGATTTTAGCGGTTGCCTATAGCTGATATCTTTTGTGTAATGTCATGTTACCGACACGTTATCGTCGTTCTACTTGTTGCATTAAAATATTCTGAAAGGAATATCGAGATGGTCACCTGTTAACTAACCTACTAAAGGCGCGGATTACACATCTTATAGTCCTTCATATTATATTAAAAATTAATTGACGAACCACGTGTTTGGATTACTAACAAATTTTTATTTTAATGTCAAAAACTCGACAGCGAAAATGAATATTGGTTTTTTTTTTTACAATATAATAATTGTACAATCCTATGTTATGGTAAATGCTGATTTAGCCCTAGAGGGTAAAGCGCACAAACTTGAAGAAGCATAAAATATTCGTGTATGCTGTGAAATACGTAACTACATTGGAAACACTTCATCACACCGTTTGGCAGTTTTAGTAAGTGATTATTCGATGCAGCGCGCCCGATGTTTCGTCTAGACATTTTAGACTAGACAGTCGCTGCTAGGAAAAGCATATGATGCGGTATGTTGGACTCGTAAGCTGCGAATACAGAGGCCAGTCTGCTTGGTGGTAGTTTGCGTAAGGATTATATTATCAATTATATCATTAATAATATGACCGGTATTAATCTTTCCGTCAAGCCCGCCTTGCTAGTTACCACTCTCCTACTTGAGTCAGCTGCCAAACGACTCGTGTTCCGGCTGGAAGCTTGAGAGCCAGTACTTTCTTTATTTATCCCTTCTTTCTTCTTCTTCCTCTTCTTTCATGGCTAACGACGCATTAGTGATGCTTTGGTGTTAGTAATGTCCATGGGCGACAGTGACCACTTACCATCATCTCGTTCGTCGCGTATTAACATAAAGAAACACGTTTACGCTTGCGCTAATAAGTGTGTGTAATCGTCAGTGGCTTCGGGGTCCGTGTATCCGGGGGTGAGCGACGAGGGCGTGGCGGCGGTATGCGCGGGATGCAGCTCGCTGCGGGAGCTGGACGTGTCGTACCTCGGCGCGCTCACTGACGCCGGGCTCGAGGCGGTGGCGCGCTTGCGCGTGCTCTCGACGCTCGTGGCGCGCGGGAACGCGCAACTATCCGCGCAATCTTTCGCAGTTGCTCTCGCCGCCTGTCACCGATTAGAGGTAGGAATAGTAGAGCTCGGTGCAGTCGTAGCCTTGGGTTTTGAACATATGTTTCTTGCACCGAATACTGAGTTGGTATATACGTTCGCTATATACGTATTAAATATGAAACGTTTGCTTCTTTAAAGAAAAATATGGTTACCTGCAGTCAGCTTTGGAAGTATGCAGTTTTTGGATGTGTGTAAAGTACGCCATCCGCGCTTTGTATTTCACCTACATGCTGAAAAGAAAGAAGAGTTGTCTCAACTGTTTTAGACGCGTTGAACTACACCATAAGTAGAGCCTTGCTTAAGTATAACACTGCGACAGATTGTAGATTTTACCTATAATCTAGAATTTTCGTGACATACTGGGTACTTAATGTTTCGCTTTTCCATTACTGAGCTGAAGCCTCTCTTAATAATAAGACTCGCTAGTCTGTAAACCCGAACGAAGTTGGTGCGTGCATAAATGACGTATATATTTATTTTTAAATTTTATTTTCATTATTACTATCATACAAACATTGCATCACAATGCTATCAGACAGGGTGTAAACACAAACTCCTTAGAGTTTTACCTTTCACCCTGCGTCGTCGACTATATTTCTTATATTATACAATTCAAATTTTATACACTTATACTAACGAAAAGTATACAATTCACAACACATGTGTTACGTTTAAATTGAGGGTAAATTACAAAACTACAAAAGTGATGGTACATTAAAGCATATATATGATAATTTTATATACATAATATATAGCCTATGTTCATCCGGAATAATTATATGCAATGCTTTCCGCTTATATGCAAACTCATAAAATTCGCACTCTTTCTTAATATACATTTATTAATATACATAATTATTTACAATAAGCCGCTACTGTTATCCCCGCCAATTCTTATGTAAGCAGGTTACCTAATGTTTTCATTTACTGAAGTACATGATAATTGATTTCAGAGCACATAATTATAAATAATTGAGCGTCAAACAAAATTCGGCAGCAAAATGAATTGTACAACATAAGTAATTCCTTGTCATATGAAAGACAAAGTTTTTATGATGTGTCTAAACATAAAATGGTACGTAACCGAAAATGTTTAAAGAAATTTTTAAAATATACTTAATAAAATGTTAAAGACCTATCAATGCATGTCTACATATCTAAATACATAGGAGTGGTTTTTTGAACTTTTATGTGTATGGAACGTCCCACCTAATACTTTTTAAATCATAATTTTACTATATCATAGTTTAGCTGGTTATAGTATACCAAAGTTACAAAATTTCAAGTATAACCTTAAGAATAAACTCTACGAAGATCACTCTACATTTTTTATTTATTTATACATATTTGTATACTTATACGTATTATTATCATTGTACGTGTGTGTGTCAGGAGATAGACGCGTGCGGGTGCGACGGTGTGACTGAAGAGGTGGTGTCGGCGGCCGTGCGCGCGCTGGAGGAGCAACCGCGTCCGCTGCTGCTGCGGCTGGCCGGCACTGCCGCTGCGC
>PDGT01000048.1:2783777-2863906 GCA_003671415.1 Megathymus violae | reverse complement strand
GCGCTGCCCGACCCCGCCGAGCGCGAGGTACTATAGCATCGCTTTCACCACAACCTATCGATTGTCCACACACCTGGTCCCGACCGCTTATGTTAATCGTAAATGTATCGACCGAGTGAATCAACTTTGGAACTTGTTGGTTGGGTGACGCCATCGACATCATGCGTTATAACTTATAATTGGTCCATTGCTGGGTTGGGGTCTCCTTCCCAATGAGAGAGACTTCACACACCTTTCATAACAAACTAGCAGGTTTCCTCGCGATACTGCCGTGAACCGAAGCAAGTGATAATTAATTTGTAACACGCACATAATTTGAAAAAACGAGAGGCACGAGCCAGATGCGTACTCGAGCGGTGAGTGACGTCTGCTGCCGCTCTTGGTGGGTTTCATGAGCGCTTCCTGCTCCGTCGGGCCCGGTTATTGTCGTTAGATTAGTCGGTAAGACTTTGTCGCTTTCAGGCGACATAAGCCGTATCTGACTGGGTACTCGGTATCACTTACTAATCTTCATTGGAGCAGAGAGTACGAGAAAAGAAACATGTTATTATTAAAATAACAAATATATAAAAACGTAGAAATTAATTGTAAAATAAATTATAAGGTAACATTAATTGTTTTACGGAAATTTAATAAATAATTCTGAAACTGATATTATATATAATTTAATAATAAGAATAACTATAAATTAATCGCATATGCCGCTCTCAGCTGTAACATACAAAGAGCAACAAATCTCTTGTCTTTGGGTAATCCTTCATTAATTATTGAAATTAATTAGGTTTGTTGTCATATCTAAAAACGTATTGATCGTTATTGATTCTCCTGATCTGGGGTGATGGCTTCATATAAGGGTGTTTTATCACGAATTTCAGTTTATAATGATAGGCTTTCGCAATGTCGTTTTTTTTGTTAATATTCAGCTGTAGAAACTGTGAAATATAATTTGCTATTATTGTTCGCAGATAGCAGAGTATCCTACGCACAAGTTGCTGACGCTGGATCTGGACGAGGACCGCTGCAACCCGCAGCTGCGACCGGATTTCGAGGACCACGTCTTCGAAGATAGCTCCGATGACTCGCTGCAGGACATTTACGATGAAGAGTTCGAAGGATTCCTCGCAAACGGTGAGCTGTTATACCTTCACGTTGAACTTACTACCTGGTTGAGGATCTTCCATCTGACTATGAGTCCAAGCAGACTTCGCTGCTAGCGGTGTAGTTTACTATGTTTTACTGACCGACTGAAGAGTTGAATGTTGAAAATGACATTAAATAACATGTGGTCGAAATCAAATTTGAGAACTGGTCACAATTAATTATATATGTATGTTTTTTTTTTTCAAAAAATTCAAAATCATTTAATCATATACGTATTCAGTAAATACACTTATGAACGACATTTTTTGCTTCTACCACTGTTTCGTAAAGGTGCTTTAACAATGAGGAGAAGAAACGGCGAAAGAAACTCCTCAGCACATCTTTTAGACAACATATGGTAATTACAAAATTTTAAACCTGTGCGGAACTGGTTTCGACACTAATTTTGAAATTTAATTTAATGTGCATGAAAGATACATGCTGTGTTTCGTAAATACAAATATTTTTGGTGTTGATGGGTGGCTAATAATCGTTCCGACGACACACACTGATCCTCGACCAAGACAAAATAAATTAGTGGGTAATTATAGAACAAATGTACAAATAAATACAATTGATACTGAGCAATAGGAGAATATTTTTATACATTATATATTATTATGACGTTTGCACCTGTAACTGAGGTGACACTTATCGAACGTTGGTGTTTCTGTATGAATATTAATGTAACAGAGTACATTTTGTCGGTGCAACAAATAAAATAAAATAAAATAAAATAAAAATAAAATTATTTTTTTTGTATTCAGATGATGATATTTTTTTGTATTCAGATGATGATGACGACGACCTTTTTCTGGACGACGCAGAATTTGATGATTACAACGCCATGCCGTTCGGCTTGAACGCTCCCATAATTCTCCTTTAGTGCTCTAACAAGGCTTTTGAAACGTTCACCGGCCTCCATATACAAAATCACTAGTGGCTGCGTCTAGTGACCTGCTACAAGCAAAGCTTTAAGTATTTCAAAGCTTCATTTTGTTAGAGTGTTTTAATGTGATGGCGGTGTCCCGCTATTCAAATGTCTAAGTGTAGTAGAATCGACGGTGAACCCAAATCATAGCACCATAGAGACAGCATTTCCACTATTCCACGATCATTTCCTGAATTCGATAACTAATTTGTGGGCTTAGTTTTATGTTATTCTAATTAGTTTTCACATTCGTTTATTTATTGATGTGTCTTATCAAAGTTGCATGCATTGTGTTTTTATGTATCTATTTAATTGTCTTAGTTACTTCTTATCTATACATAGTCTGTTATATATTTTAATATCGTCTTAATTGAAACACTTTAATATCTTGAACAGTACATCAATATTGTTATAATGTTCAGTACTAGATGATCTGGAACCATTTTTATCTGTGATTTAAGTTTGTGGTCACAAAAGTTTAACGGTTCTATTGGTTTTTAATAAGTTTTATTTATGTAACTCAAAAATATATATTTATATATTAAAAATATATATTTATATATTAAACTCTTTGTATTATGAAATTATAAGTATGTCTGAAACATAGTGATAGAAGTAAATATTTCAAGTACTAAACTTTTTTACCTGGTGTTGTAATTTCACATTTTGGAAAAGTAATAAAATTTAATAAGTCAGTTACTTATTACAGCTTGTAGCAAGCTGCACTTTTTTTTAAATAATCATCTTGATCCTGGTTGTATAAAAGTATATGTTGATTAGAGGCACTTTTATTCACCAAAATATACAATAGAGAGGTAATAAACCGTAAGACTTGTTACATTTATGATCGCTCAAAATTAAAGACAAAACTGAAAGTTTAAACTTTTGTACATGTTCTAGTATTTAGATGATTATATACCTATATCTATGATATTCGAAATTTAATGTTGCACAGCCAATTTAACTACAATTTCACTTGCATTTGTAAGCAAACAGTGTTCACTTGGACACCCTTAATATTGCAAACTGCTGATTATGGCTGAAATTTAAACATTGTGTCCTTCCCACCTTTATTCATATCAAAATTATGTTTTAAAAGTGCACATTCGATATCTTCTTTCATTAAACATTTGTCACTCCATTCTGATGAAAAAAAAATGTTCTTACAATAAAATAATTTTGTTTTATTCACAATGAAAGTTAAGGCCCTGATTTTTTTTATATTATGTAAGAGGTTACTTATATAGTGTTTATTTAGGGAATGTGATTAAATAATGATTTATGAATTGTGAAGACAAAAAGGAAAGAAGTCTTTTGTTGTAAAATTTGTTATAATTTAAGTTAATTATATTAATGTGATCAGTATGTTGCATGTGTTGTATATTGACATAATATGCATAAAATTTGCCACATGTAACTGCAGCGTAAATAATTTTTATATACTTCTTCCCTTTGTTATCTTTGTTTGTTTGGATATTTGCAAAACAAAGATAAAGGTGTTTGTACATTATACTTTCTTTAATAAAACCAGTGGTGATTTATGTTTTACACTAATATTTTAGATTAAACCTTGTGCATGAGATAATTCATAAAAAGTTCTTAGATTTTATATGTTGTTTTTAACATCATTAGTAAAGGAAAAATAAAAATGTTTTCTTCAACAATTATAGTTTTATTTATACATAACATTTACGGGTAATCACAGTAACAATATAAATTTATAAGTATTGAAATTTTATATTATTGTATGTGTTATCTTGTACAATGTTACTTGATGTAGCATTTGTGCAACTACAACAGTTCCAATAGTAATTTGTTTTATAAATTGAAACCATAGTGATACCATTCAGCTGTTCTTAGGATAGTGCAATATTTTATATGTTGCTTTTTTTTTTATGGTAATAGCTGACAAACAAGCAGATGAGCCACCTAATGGTAAGTGGTCACCATTGGCCATGGACATCAGCAAGATCAAAGGTATAGTTAATGCGTTGTCGGCCAGGAAATGAGAAGGTTAGAAAGAAAGTACTGGCTCTCAAGCTCGCAGCCAGAACACGAGTCGTTTTGCTACCGACTCCAGCAGGAGGGTGGTAAGTAGCCCAGCAGGCTTCATGGAAAGATAATAATACCAGTAATAATATTAATGACTTAATAATAATACTGATAATGTAATCCATACGCGAAGCTCTACCACCAAGCAGGCTGACTTCTGTCACGTATTATGACACATTGTTTTGCCAACATGGGATTGGGGGTAGTATTCTAAGCCTCCCCAATACAGTCAGTTGCTGATTTTGAGGCTTGTATTTTGTATTAGATTTATTACTATTTTATTTGGATATAGGTACTGTAGTTACGCTATGAATAACACCTGACATGTAAAAACTGTCAAGAAGAATGTGTCAGAATTTGCTTTGCTGATGAATAATATATCTGTCAGTTTTGAGGTCATAATTTAAATCACTACACTATCTGTACAGATGATATAGCTGTAATTCTGCTGTTTGGCAATTGTTTATAACTAACAAATAAAGTGTAGCACATATTACATGTTGATGTCATAATTTACAGTTTTTATATATACATTCCACCATCTTCCCATAATACCAAAGTCTACAATTCTGGATGGAAAACTAGTGTATGTTGGCTTCAAATAGGAACAATGTGCTTTATATAAGTCACAGGATTCATTTAAATCTGAAGTGTACATTACTGATGCGATTCCGAAACTTCTGTAGTGCACTAAACCTTCATTATAGCATTGCTCTATGAACCGTAAATGCTCAATAGACTTTGGATTTCTACATTCCTCACTGACCAGTATAGTGTTATTCGTTATTCTCTTCAGGCTGTCTTTGAAATCTATTTCATTTGGGTTATTTTTGGCTAATAATAAAGTCGTTGTAATGCCAGTTGTCCATAAAAGGGCTTTTCGAGGCTCTTCTTGGATATCTGTCCTTAAGTCTTGAAGCATTTGTTTGTAATCAATAAATAGATTCTTCCAGTAATTCGCCCATTTCTCTAAAATGGATCCTTTGAACTTATCCGGGAGCTTTACCTTACCTTTCAGGTTAGTAACAACGGCCGATGTCTTTTTGAGGCCTCTTAGCATTAATGCCATTTTATGATATCTTTAAAAACTTACTTATTATTTAGACGTATTCAATACTTTGAGTTAATTTAAAGTAATACTCCGTACATTAATTTTATATTATTGTCCAACCTGACATGATTAGGTTTTGACATTTTCGAATTTTGACATTATCAGTTATCATTTCGTTTTATTCCATAATTCTTTGATAGTAAGTACTCTGTATGTCCATAGATTACTTTATAATTATAATAGATCGGGCCAAACAATACTCATTTATACACCCCAAAGCTCATTCTTGGCAACAATAAATATTTCATAAATTAAATTACGAAAAGAATTTAACAATTATACAAAACAAATATAGTCCAATTATACACTAAATGTAATGGACGAATAAAACCGATTTTATTTACTTAGACTTACTGGGATAAAGTGACTTACTAGGATTACTAGGATCGTAAACCCTTAAGTAAAAGGAATCAATGTAAATGAATAGATATGGCCGTGCTAACAAAATTTTTACTGTTTAGCTAATAAATAATCAATGCTATGTTGTATTATATTACTCAAAGTACTACGGACCATAAATAAACTATGTTGATCTTTTATCAATAGTTTGTTTGTAATTCGGCCACATTAAAAGCATGCGGATTGACTTATGAATTTAGCTGATTAGTCAATAGGCAACCGTGAATTATTTATTTAAAATGCTAAAAATATGAGTTTTACAAATGATACATAAAAATGGTCACCGAAACCGAGATAAATATGCCATCCTTTTTTGTCACCTTTTTATCATAGTTGGTGCACTTTTTTAATATACAACTCAGAATTTTGGCAATGCAAAACAATATCATCTCGGGAACGTAATTAATACGTTACCATACTGAGTTCGCATTGGTTCTCCTTAAGCGTTTTGCCACCAAAGTGTCAGTGTCATTTTATTTGTCCAATAATAGATACATAAATAATCTCATGTTGAGATTGGTGATATCAGAGATGTTAGGGTATTTTTCAAAACTCTCCACCAATTATAAAAAATAGTGTTAATAAACTCGGGTTTTGAAATAAAATCATTAATTTTATAATCCCATATTCAGTGCACACCATTTGAACTTTCTTAGTAAGAAATAAAACAAATTAAATTTTGCTTCACATTAACATTTTATGCCAAACAATTTTGGAAACGCATTATTGTTGTCGTCGATTTAAGCATCGTGTTAAAGCTTAACCCTTCCTTGTCGGTATAGAGCCACCTACTCCCCTAGCTTCTCTGCGTCTGCGACGAATGAATTGAAGTTGAAAATCTACCATATTTGGTGGCGGAGGAGGTGTCATCTTGTCAGCACCGGGTAGCCCAGAGATACTTTGTCTTACAACCTGCAGTTGACATTACAGATTCTTATTAGTTTTGTGACAAATCGGTTTTTTTATATTGCTTTTCAACATTATTTTTTTAAATTGAAAATCTACAAATATAATCAAATTACAGAATTGGTCCTATTTACTAGATATAAATACATATTCCAGACACAGATAGCTATTAGAGTCATAATCCATTACCATCATACCTAGCTCGGTTTTGTTGCAAAACATGTAATCTGAGTGTTTTAATCACCAAATGGTGTCAATACTTTAATTCTATTTCAAATATAACATATGAAAACTTACTATAACAAAATAAATAATAAACATTCACACACCCATACCCCGCGCTGGGATTCCCTGTGATTTATTACATTACAAACACCCATGACCCGAGAACAAACATTTATTTGTCACATAAATGTTTGCCCCGGCCGGGAAACAATCCCGGAACCCCTCGCTCGGCTGGCAAAGCTACTACCAACTGGGCTATGAGGTCGTCAACTATAAAAAGGTACTTTACTTAAAGACTTACACGTTTTAATGGATGCTGTGATTCGTATATAAAATCACTGAGTTTTGATGGCGGAGACAGTGGCTCCTGGCAACAGGAATTAGCGATGTACATTGCAAGGACAAATAAACAAATATAATATTTCATTCTTCGTGCTGTCTATAATATGTCATAGTCGTATGTTGCACTCGTATTTATAACTTTAACATTGCACGCGATTCTTTAAAAACCTTTGGTTAACAATGGAACAACTTCCTGTACCGTGTACCCATGATAGATAAGCGATAAAATGGAGATAATTTTAATTACATAATTACAATAAAATGCGTCAAAAAAGCTAGGTTGTATGAAATGGATGTGAATAGTGTGAAATTGAAACAGCCTTAGGTAGTCTTCAACAATTGCAACTGTTGGACTCCACTTACAAGAGGCGTAAGAATAGTACGTCACAGTGACTAATTGTGGGTTGGTATTCTTCACGCACCTTTTCAAAATATTTATTATTTTGAATGGTTGATTTTTTTTAATTTTGTATGATTAAACCTATATAATTACTTATCTAAAAGTTTTCCGTGATATTGTCCATGTCCAATAATTTGATTTCATTTCAAGTAAGTTCAGTATATTACTAGCTGAATGTTTGATTTACATACATACGTTGGACGTGACTTCGTCCAACATTATAAACATCATTGTAGTATGTTTCGGGCCATGCCACTCACCACACATTCAGTGCTAATGCGGGAATGTGACTGCATAAAGATTTAATTTTTGTAGGTTTAATAAGCCTCTCGGCTAGGTTATAGTACGAATATGATAACTGGTATGATCTTGTTAATGTTGTAAACCACTAATTAATGTATTTTTAATTTGTGCACTCCTGATAGTTAAGCAAATAACACTGTAGTTCTAATTGCACTCTTCCTTGATAACATGTACTGTGTTCCGTAAATAAACTAATTATATTTAAATAAGTTTAGATAAAAACTTTTTCAAGTAATAAAGATTCCGTAGTCAAGTTTATACTATTTTTATATTTTATTCTTTAATTTTTATATGTACGCCGCTTAGTGTTTTCCGCTTTGGTCTTTGTCTCACCTGTCTAAACACTTAGTGTCTAGAAGATGGGACGGCACCAGCGTAATAATTCTTCCAATTAATGTGTATAATTCCGTCAGGTCTCTTGCCATCGATGTCATGTCAAGCACAGTCTTTTCGATTCTAGAACCTTAGTTATACGGCACTGACAAACGCCCGATGAATTCAATTACCATTCCAACTGGCATGCCATAGAGGGCGAGTTACATTACTGCTGCCAGATAGTCTTTAACTGCCCAAGTGATTTACCAAATCACAATCATATATCGCGAAAGACTTATAATGAAACTTTCAAACATAGAGATGCAGCGGATTCAAAGGTATCACCAATATCTTGCGACGACCCCGTAGCCCAGTTGATAGTGACCCTGCCTGCCGAGCGTGGGGTCNCGGGTTCGATTCCCGGCCGGGGCAGATATTTATGTGACAGATAAATGTTTGTTCTNAGGTCATGGGTGTTTGTGATGTGATAATTGTCTATGTCCATGCCACCCGCAACACAGGGAATCCTAGTGCGGGGGTGTGAGTGTGTAAACGTTTATTATTATTTTTTTTATTTAGGTAAAATTTGCAACGAAATCCCCGATTTTGTATTCAAAGAAACCAGAACAATCTTTAAGTTTATTATTTTAGTTTGTTTTATTCATTCTCTCAGCACCTGAATTTTATTAAGTATTGAGCATACTATATGCTGACTGACAATAAGAAAGTTGATAGCGATACGTTGATAACTCGAAATTTTGGCACCACGAACGGTCATCATATTTATGGATTATATTTGGAATATCCTTGCTAAATCGTTTGAATGTTGTCGAATTGTTGTAAAAATAAAGGATGATTAAAAAACTGGCAACAGCTTAACATTAAATAAACGTTACATTTTCTTGGAGGAGGAGGAGGAGAAGAAGAAGATTGTTGGCGTACCACAGTTAAATATATCTCTCACGGACCACTATCCGAACACCTAGATGTTGGGGAAGATCATCGTTCTCCCGAACCCTGGTAAGGATCATCGTTAACTGGCTAGCTATCGCCCTATCATGCTGCTGCCGTTACGGGCGAACCACATAATACCATACAATAATACGATGTTGAATCACATAATACCATCGCTTAATATATGAACAGTATATGTTTCGATCTGAGCGTTTGACACGGCTGATCCACCATATTTATAACAAGCTCAATTACGGGCGGCACACGGTCGGGGTCTTCTTGGACGGCATTCGACCGCGTGTGGCATGTTGGCCTCGTGTACAAATAGTTGAGCTTGTCTGTGCCAGCTATACTGGTTATATTAGTGGCACCTTTCCTCGTAGGGCGGTTGTTTGTAATATCAGTCGAGAACGCGACCTCAGAAAGCCGCCCAATATGTCCGGGAGTATTATAGTAGGTAGGTAGGTAGGTAGTATATAGGAGTAGTTATAAATCAACGACGTCCTAACTTTCGAGGCACACCTCCGGGAGTGGGAGCGCGATGCGGTGCTCGCACTATACGCTGACGACAGTGCGTATTTTCTATCATCCTGTAAGATTAAGAGCTAGTAGTCTCGGGAATGCAGCTTTTGCTAGACCTTGTAGTATTTAGGTACTCACATGCTTTGTAACTTTTAAAATATTACCTTGTTAAACATCTTTTATAATTTCCTGTACCTTTCATTTGGGTATTTTTTTATTTCTTTAATTATCTTATTGTGATGAATATTTGTCATTGTTGTCAAGTATATGGTAATTGTCTTAAATCATGTCATCATAGTTATATTTATTTTTAATATTTTTGCACTCTTTTGCAATAAGATTCGACGAGAAATTCAAAATTAGATCACTAAAAAAGATCATTTTAGAAAAATCGTCGGTATAGAAGGCTAACTGTTTGACCAGTAGGGGTAGTCTCTTAAAGATTTTCAACCAGAATAGTCTTTAGAAGTTTCTTAATAAGCAAACAGTCACTGAAAGTCACTTAATCGCATATAGTCTCTGGAAGCCTTTCAACAAACACCATCACGGAAATACACTCAACGCTCTAGTCACCAAGCTCTTCGTGTGCTGAACGCCGGAGATTCTGATCATTTTGGTGCGCCCTAACGCATGCTCTTGTCTCCGAAGTCTACGCGCACTAAACGCCAGGGAACTGACAGGTCTATCTAGAGGCCAATACTAACTTACCAAGTCACCTTATATCTCTTTTATGCTGTTGTAAATTTAAATTACCAAGAACAAATTAATACAATATATCTTCTAAACTTTATTTATTTTATTTATAATACTACAACCTACTGTCTCAATGCCTCTTTGGTTGGACAACTGGCACACAGCCGTTAATTTCCGAAATACGGTTCCTATTCTGTTCATTAAGTTGCATAAACTGCTTGCGTCCGTGGTCGGGAGGTGGTGTGGCAGCTAACTGTGAAGTATCTAGGATGCATCATCAATGGTTCTATGCAGATGTCGCAACAAGCCGACAACGTCGTTCAGCAGGAACGTGCCGCCTGCTCCGACCGGTGCTGTTATCCAGGTTACCAGGCTTAGAATAAAACGGACGATATACTACACCTACGTCGCGATTAGCATACGTCGCGTGGGCATAGTACGCCTTGGTTTCTCGGTGGCAACCTAAGTGCATGCAAATGCAGCGGAACCTGGCTCGCTGTCCGATCACAGAGGGGCGCTACGTCTGGAACGAATTGTTGGCGCTATCTCAAGATGGTGGCGCTTCAGGAGCGTCTGGTTCATTTGGCACCGGCGATTTTTGACCCATAAAGCCTGTAGACCCTCCGTTACATACCCGAGAAAGCGGTGGCGAGGGGGTATCGTACTTAAACATTTTTTTCGTTACTTTTTTCTCATAATATACAAAAATCGTTAAAATTTAAAACTTTATTTAATTTCACATGCAGGAACGTATAACATGGCAACATTTATTTGTTGGCTGAATCGTTGAAATAAAACAGTTTACCTACCCTCTATTTAGAAGTGGTTAATTAAATTTGTAATTTTAAAGCGTCAAAACTTCAAAGAACTTCGTATCAAAACGCAATAAACTTTGCCGTAGTTTGCAGGATCATTTGGAAGATATTATTAATAAAATGAGTTCTCTATCTACACCGATCGTTGCCGCTGCCACTGGAAGGACATACAAGACTACTACACGCGTAGGAAGAGGAGTGCCTGTCATAACTGGGCTGTACACCGAAAAGTGTTCATGCCGCAGAGACAAAACAATCGTTTTCTGCCGTGCATGCGGATACTATTGCCATGGTCGAATTCGTTTAAAATGTGAACAGCACCCCCGAGTAAGTTATGAAGCCATATAACTCGCCATTACTTTGACATTTATATTTAATAGTTGGAAGTGAACAATGGTTTTGTAAAAAAAATATCAAATTTTAGTTGTTAAGTCAATTAGCTGTCATAAGGGTGGGCTAATTTTAGTTAGTTTTCGCAATATAAAATGCACTATCATACTCTCGTCCACTATGATAATAATCCAAATATATCCGTCAGAGTCACAAGCCTGGATCCTTCTACTTCACTAGTTAAAAAAGTGAGAAATATGGCTGTCTCATGATAAGGTTTCCAAACATATATAGTTGAGTATAAATTGGATATTGAATAAATTGATATTATGATCAAGCTCTTCACTTGAATGGCATTTGAAGTGGAGACAAAAGATTATTATGCTTCCATGCAGCTTCGGTCAATAAAAATAAATCTGTATGTAACTATTATTTCTTGTATTTCCAGGTGACTTTCCTGCTGGACATTACAGAGTGCCCTCGTTGTCGTTCCTCTGTATTCCTAGATGAGCATTTTAAAATTGTGTAATTTTTTTTATTTTTTGTTTACTTTCTAGGTGTTAAACTTTTTTCATTTCAAAAATGACTGACATATTATATATAGGTCGATTTGTTTCAGTTGATACTTGGACATTGATTGTCAAAATTTTGTTTTCTCATGATAATCATTTAATTGTGATATATATGGGTATGGGTAACTGAGTGAGTAACAGTAACACTTGGAGAAACACTTGAGCTTTTGTAAAAAAAGCTTACAACTGTTTCAATACAAAAAGGTTACTTTAGTAGGTATATGATATGTGGTTAAGACTTATTTGGTTGTGAGGATAAAGCTCCTATGCTAGATATATAATTTTAAGTACCTTTATTCAAAACCTAATGTAAACAAGGTAGCTATAAGCTTAAGTAGCTTTAATATGTAATAAATGCAACAAACATATACATTTGTTTTTTCTTCACTTTTCATATCATATGATACAAAAAATGCATGGAGTTAAATTAAAAATCTTCACCTGTATGATATTTCTTGTACACATTAACTATAAATTAATCTGATTTAAAATTGGTAGGTCTCATTAAAAAAACAGTTTTAATATTAATATACTTAAAATATCTATATTACTCTACATCACATTATATTTTACAAAACTTTTGACTGTTATGATGAAACATCTTAAATGGAAAACCAACTGGGTATGTCAGGCCTGTCTTTATTGCGCTTAATGTAATTTTTGAATGTTTTCTTAGCTTCATCTAAAGATTTAAGATCATCTTCTGCTTCACTCTTCTTGCCAAACAAGTCAGGGAATTGAAATTTCATATTTTTGGGCTGAAAATTTAATCACATTAGTCTTCATGGATAGTTTTCAAACAAGAATAGTCAAATGGTGTTAATTTAATAACAAAATCCAATTTTAGTATTGTAGAAGTTTAAATACCAGAGATGACCTCGACACAACATGCCAAAAATCTTTTCTCTAACTCTATAACCAGAAATCAATAAAAGTGGTTTTAGCTTCTGGCTTTTGGTTTATATTACAATGAGGGTAATTTTATAAAGAGGCTGGTATAAAAACTTTATCATAATTATACAAGCATACAGTTAGAATTATACTTGGCAATACAATGCTCAAATAATGGGATCCTCATTCAAAGATACCAGAACCTATTTTCTCATTTTTGAATGATGGATGATCCAATGAATGGAGTACTTCACAATCAAAAATGATTTTAATGAGCTGAGATCATTTAGCAAGATATTTGGATAGTATTAAGTTTACCAGGGTCACATAGGCTAGCTTAATATCATCATCTTTGACAATATAGCGTCTACCAAGCTCTTTCTGGAACTTTCCAAGTATGATCCTTGTACGTATATCTGCCACAGGAACATTGTATATTTTTTCAAGGTAGTTTTTGATATCGTGTTTAGTCATTTCCATTGAACATTGGAAGTGAATTACATTCGGCAACTGTTTTGGATAAGGGCGCATCAATTTCATCCAAAAGTTTGGCAAAAATACTCGAAGTTGGGGGTTACCTTTTTGGTATATTGGGTACCTGTAATATGGATAAAATTTAAAATAAAGAAAAACAATTTTATTAAGGTGGTTAATTACTAAACGTAATGCAGAGAAATTATTAAAGCAACGTCGTATTTCATGTAAAAAAGATAGATAATAATTGAAATTTAAATCGGACGAAAACACCGATGTAAAGTGATTGATAGTTCCGCTTACCATCGAGTAGACATTTTTTCTGAAAGTAATAATAGTTGTATAGTTTGTTAGTAGGTACACTGCTGTTTTCTCGTTATTATGAAAACATTACCTAATACATGTTATATTAAAAAAGAATATTTTGACAAGTTTCCATATATAATAGCCATAACCAAAATCCACAGATATGTCGTAAATAGATTGAGCTACCGTACATTATGCCAGACGGTAATAAAAACCTAAAGCTTTGCCATAACAGCTAAATTCCCTGTATAACAGGAAAAAATATATATTTATAAAGGAAACGTAGCTAACGTTATATATGTTATTTAGTGATTTGTGGAGGGCGGTCGGAATAAAAAAAAGACCTGGTGTCTGTTCTGTTGTAATCGTTCCAAAGGATATGTTAATCATATGAGGTACACACTATCATCAATAATCCGCAATCCCTGTGTGTGATGGCTTTATCCTTCTTAAATGTACATACCACAGAGTACCTTATATATACTGGTACATACATACATGCGTAGCGCACGCAGGGCAGGACATAATTACCCAATACATTTGCTAACCATTTTATAACATTTTTGTAAAATTGTAAGTTTATGAAAGTAAAGGACTAATACCTAATTGTATGTACTTCAGTAAACCATAGATTTTTTCGTATCCACTTAATAAATTTTCTCATACCTCTTGTATTGGAAAGAAATAAAATAAAATTAATGTCCGTTTGGTTATGGTTTTCTTTTCTTCAATTTATCTATAAGGAATATCTTACAATATTATTATACTTTAAAGAGGTCATTATTTAATTAGTGTTACACATAGAGGTGTTATAATTGTACAATACCATGTACATATATGAACGTATCTTTCAATATCACATATTTTTTTGTAAATATGATTTTTAAGGATACAGATTTTGAATCAACAGAATGGCCTTATAATATTCATACTATTCATAAATATATTTAATAATCCGAAGGAAGGTAAACAAAAGACTTAAAATTTCACGAAAAATCTTTTGAACTCAACTACAACTCTCTGCGACGTTACAGTTGCTTATACGTTTTGATAGTAATTCAGTGTTACCAGTTCAAATTCAAAATCATTTAATTATTTAGGTATATTCTGTAAATACATATAAGCACGTAATTTTTTGCTTATACTTACGTTTCGAAAAGTGCTTTAATGTTGAGGAGAACAAACGGCGAACGAAACTCTTCATGACATCTTTTAAAACAACTATTATTTCCAGGTGTCCTTGATGTTAATATATTCATCTATGCTATAATATCTTTCATCTATAAGCTGTGCTTTAATGCGTAGCTTCATCCATCATCCATCCATCAGCCTTTGGAGGTCCACTGCTGGACATAGGCCCCACCTAACTTGCGCCACTCTGATCGGTTGATTGAAGGCGGGACGTAACCGAATTATGCCTATTTCTTGTTTTAGTTCAAACATTACATTACTTCCAAGAACAATATTTCTGACCAAATATAAGTAACCAATAATGTAAATCTTTATTTAATCGTTCTTTACAACTTTTTAGTGCATAAATATTTAGATATACGATAAGTATATCGTTAACTTTCTCTTTTTGTTTTTTCTAATTTTTAGAAGTTTAACTTGGTAACACTGATAGCTTATGAATGATCTGTATACGTATGTGCACAAATATAAACTTTTTAGTAACCTGTGCTTTATATTTTGATGCGCATGACTTAATGCGTTAAAAACAAAATACAAAATATGTCGTCGTTCTTTTCGTCCTGGAAAGAAAATTTCTTGTGCAACTGAACAAATAACATTCAATTCTATTTATATATCCCATTTTGCGCGTTTAGAAGGTAAATAAGTGCGCATAATTATAATTATTACATTACTTCCAGAGGCATGGTATTTTTAAAAACATTTTATTTCAGTACCTTTTAAAATGGACGGGCCTTCTGTCGAGCATAGCGATTCAGATTCAGGAGAAAGCTGGACTTTACTAGAAAATAATTCCGTTTATGCTGATGAGGCTCCAGAATTTGGTGAAGGACATACAAAGTGAGTTCTACTTTCTATACATTTTATAATTGAATGCTAATCGGTTATTTTTTCAATACAATCAATTAATGCGCGGTTATTAATTTGTACGTAGTCATTCGTTAAAGAAAACCAAAAAGTTTTGGACAAATTGGGCATTAATGGGTCGTCCTTATTCACTTCGACGCAGCCCTTTCTATTTAAAGTCATAAAAAGAAAATGTAATCTTATAGGTATTCTATAAATACATGCCCCCTAATTTATTGCTTCTACTACCGTTTCGAAAAGGTGTTTTAATATTCTATATATTTTGGACGTAACCTCATGATAATAACTTGGAAATATGTGATGTATCGGACAATTATGCTATTTGCCGCCATACAATTGTGTCTTACGACACTTTAATATACAACATGTAATTTATCGGACAACTATCTTATTTGCTTCTATATGGTTGTCCCTTATGACACTTTAATATTTAATATTCAACATTACACAGATACTTAACAATATTTATTAATAACCCATTACCAGATAATTGTAGTATCATACAATAAATGTGAAAAGTAATGTTTACATACAGTTTTTAGTTGTGCATAGTGTATAAGACATTCATGACTTGTTATAAATAATATACTATAAAATGTTGTCTTAGCCTTGTAAAGTTAATTACGCAGATGTTATAGATAAGATTTTATCACTGTATATTGCTCAAATTCTTACGTCATGTCAAAATATTTTGTTCTGTTACATGTGTTATCCAATAGATAAAAAACCTATAGATTTTTTTGTTTGACTTTACTCAAAACTGTCTTGTTTTTAGATGAAAGGTTACATGGAATACATATATCTCAAACAGTCTCTTGTTCTCTTATAAAGATGACCTTATTTACCTTTTTTATTATTACCTGTATACAATTTGAAAACTTAGTATGTAGATTTATTTTGCTGCTAATAAACTTCAATCAAAATCCAAAAATTTTAACCCATGTTTACTGATGGATTTTTAAAAGGTTTTATGATGTAAAAAAATAATAAAATGAATATTATAGTAATTAAATTGTATTTAGATAAACAATTTTTATATTTCTGCAGAAAGTACATAAAAAGAAAACTATAACAACAGTAAGCCATTAAATATAATTTCTCTTTACTGTTGTTAACAAATATCTGTTGATAACATGGTAGTTGGGTGTTGGTTATCACTAATAGTATTTATATTTAATAAGTCATTAGGTACATCCCAAAACTTATAAGATTGTTGAACAAAGTATTTTTTAATGTTTTGATATCATAACCAGTTCTGTATATCTCAATTTAAATATTTTATGTTTAACTGATGATAAAAATAATTTATAAAATTGACATGGTTGTTATACAGAGGGCATTATTACTTCGGGCATTATTGCAATTTGCAATGAAACATGTATTAGATCTGTTATGTGGCCACTGCAGCTAGTAGACTTAAGGACACTAACTTGGAATATGAATATTATTACAGTATCAATTGCTAAGTGGTTTCAAATAGTAATGGCCCATGGCATGGATTTGTCATTGTAATTTAAGAGGCCTAGAGCATTCATGCTGCACTGGTGCATCAGTAGCCAGAGAGTTAGTGGCAAACTTAAGTGTTGGAAAGGTCTTATGCTACTTGAAGGTGACATATATGACATGTCTGAACACAACAAACTTTGCCTCTAGCAGTCATCCATTAAATTCCCAATAGTGCCTGAAATTTCTCAACTTGATTGACTAATATACTAATGTAAATTTTATATCTTTGTAAATTTTGTGTGAATTATGTTAAAACATTGCAAACTTATGATTAGTCAAATTAAATTAAATTTACCATTACAGGCATGAAGCTCGGCATCACGAAAAAGATGACGATACTGATGGAATATCTATTATTAGCGACAGTGATCATGAGACACCATCCCCACCATCACCTGAATATGCCCATTTTGAAAATAGTCACCTGGAAGATAACATTCACCCAGTAAAAGAAATCCCAGAATATGCCCCTGTAGCTCCACATTTACCTGATATAGATGACAATGACCAAGACCCAATACCGAGCGAAGATTTTCTGGGTGATACTCGCGCTAAACATAAGACTTACGTTCACCGAAGGAATAAACGACTTAGCACTGTATTGAACATAATAGTACTCGGAAGCGTCATAACAGCGGCAGGTGTAGCCATCGGGTATATGTGGGGAGCTAAAAATGACTGCACAATGCAATCAACATCTTCTGTAAATAAGATATTGTCCAATTTATATAAGTTGCAGGAAGAGAATGCATACTTGCGTAGTAAACTTAAAGAGTTTACGTTTCTTAACAACAATCAAATACAGCAACAAAAAATTCAATCTAAACACAATAAATGTAGAAGAGTATTCGAAGAGTCTCTAAGTAACAACGAACCCAGAAAGCTCACGAAATGTGTTGATGAAAATTACAAAAATGTTGACAATTTAATGGAACATTTGGTGAAGCCAAAATTTGAAAAAGAATTTGTAGCAGACATCGACAAACTGAAAACTGTTTATCTACAAAATAAAAGTTGGTTGGATGATGAAATATCTCGCAGGATGAAAATTGAGGAAGAATTATTAAAAAAATACAATAATGAAGTAAATTCTGCTAATGAACAAAAAAAACCTACAGATGCTCGAAAATATGACGCAAGCTCAATATATTCCGATAATAAAGACCCTAAAAAAACATTGGATAATTCTGCTAACTTCGAAATCCCACCTCGAAATTATATGAAAAAAAAAGTAACATATGCTGATTCTTTACAAACTGAATATAACCCTAGATTTAAGCGAGATGAAAAAAGATATGCCAAAGATGCGCATAATGATTGGCTTACGTCCAGTAATAACATTAATAATTTTGATCCCGTCACACAAGACTTTATAAACAAAGTAAAGTGTAATCAAAATCAGAAACCAAATTCTGTACACGATGATGACCGTTTTGTAACAGACTTTTTAGAACCGTTAGAAAATAAACAATATAGCAAGGAACAGCATACATTTGTGGACAATTGGACTGAAGTAAAACCAAAATTTCGTCGTAATGAAGAACGTTATGGAACTGATTATGAGAAGTCCTTTTTAGATCCTAAATACAAAACGAATAATAAAATTCAACTAAAATCAAATGATGACCACACTGGAGAAATACCCAAACTTTCTATTGGAGAACGTTATTTAACTGATGACAGTAGTTGGTCGAAGCATATAAAAGAAGATACAAATAAAGAAAAAAAAGAAAAACGTAATAATAAGCCAAGTTCAAATTCTTGGAAAAACGACAGCAACGAAAACAGAGTTCTAGAAAATTTTGTAAGCAAAGAGGATATTGTTAAAGATGACAGATATGTAGTGAACAAGTTTATGCAAGAAAAAAAGAGAAAATGTAATTCAAATAAAAAACAAAAAAGAAAAGTTAAGCATGAAAAATGGAATTCCAAAGGTGAATTCGGAGAAAGGTATGAAACAGTTGAAACTCCAGAGGATTTGATTTTGAATTATCCTGATAAAAATCATATAAATTTTGACAGTGCATCATTTATTAACAACATAGATGATAATGGCAGAGTTTCGGGTAGCTCCAGGGACAAGTCTGAGTTATTAAAAGCTAACATAGAAAACGACAAGAAGAAAGCAGATAATGCAGAACAAGACAATTGGTTTGAAAAAAGAGCTGCATTTCGTACCGAAGCCAGAAAGAAATATTATGAACAGTTTTCAGAAACCAGCCCTAATAACTCCAGTTGGTATTTTCGCCGAATGCGTAAGCGAGAGCAATGTCGCGCAAAAGGAGATAACAGCATATTTAGAAAGGTTTATAAGGACAAGAAAAACAACAAAATAAAACATTAAATCTGTACTGCTACATTAATATCAAATGGACTATGATTATAGTTAATTTTCAAACAATGATATATTCTAAATGTGATAAGAAATAGTTTTAAAATTACCTTGTAGCAATATTTGACATCAGTAATTATTTAATAGATCTCTTAGGAATATTAGGTTGTAATATAAATGTTTTTTTGCAATTTTATCACTTTATAAGAATGCATTACTAACTTTCAATTGTACCTATGTTTTGCTTACCTTGTACACTGTATATTATTTTATATGTATACAATTATTTGCTAGTAATATACATAATTTAGGAAATATTGCATCACTATGACAGAAATACCATTTTAACTGTTTTATTATCTTAATATGCAAATGTGTTACAACTATTTAAGCTTACCAGTTAAGGTTCTGGCTGTTCTAATATTTTAGCTATTGACACAAGAAGAAATTACATGAATAGAAGTGTAATTAATATAATAATAAAATTAGAGAACTCCACATTATGGTAGATACATTTTTAATATTTTAATTATTCTCTTTTAGGGAATGTCCTATAACGACATCTTATTATAACTAGGAATTGTAAATAAGTACATGATATTATTACGTAAATTTTTGTCAATTTTATCTGAGTATTCCAAGATTAAACACTTTTAGTTAGTGTAAAATCTTGGTTGACATACGTTATTTTAATCCAGTGATATTCTAGTTATAACTTATATAGTTATAGTTATAACTTCCGTAATTATAAATAAAATAAAAACAGAAAAGTTGAGTTTTATTTGATGTATTTAATTAGAATAAGATAAGAAAAAATTTGTGCAATCAGTGATATTGAGAATTCTATTAGTTATAATGAGTCACTCGACGAGTATATTGTTAATAATAATTTCCACATCAAAATTTGTAAAAAGTGTTTTTTTGTCAATTATTTTAAGTTGTACTTAGGTTGCTTTCATGCACTTCATTTGGAACTCGCTGAAATACGGGTTAGCCACATGTAGATTTATATGCATACATTGCTGAAATATTAGAATACGTCACTCGGTTATAAATGATGTATAGTAAATTTGAGAATTATTAAGTTTTTTTCTGTGGATTGTAGATCATTGTGAAGAACTAGAGATTTTTTAGATATATTTTGTGAATACAAATTGGTTATTGTGACGGGCGTATCTCTGTAATGGATTCAATGGATCACAAATGTATTATTTTTCCCCGAACTTCACTCAGAAAAAGGGACATATTCTGAACGCCTACCTTAGTAGATTAGAAATAACATAAACATGGTAATAAGTGCAGCAAACTATAGTTGCTGTAAGCAGGTTGTTTTACATAAAATATATAAGTAATTAGATTCAATGAAGCGATGCTGTTTTGACAACCGAGTTGCACTTGCTATATATAAATATATATACCATGTCGGATACACTGAATTGATTCACATGAACTGTGTGTGAACTGATGGTTTGTCTTTGTTTTTATTCTGTGACATTTACGTTTATGATCGTCTCGCGACCTATCTCTGTCGGCGTTGTGGGTATCGCGTTATTCCTCCATTATGGTCTTGCAAATTCTGGAAACCCGTTGAAACTACTATGAATTGTCTGGAATAGATGGATTTACTGACTTTGCTAACATATACTTTATGAACTCTGCAAACGCATAACTTATCGCTTATGCTTATGCTTAATTTGTTCGCAACGAAACGAAAATTTTAGAGGTAAACGGCCACCTTTGTCAAAACGATAGGGTAAATAAATAAATAAAGAATAGAAGACATAATTTATTTCAGTGATCTTTCGGTTTACAATAACATGTATTTATAAAAAATACTACCAAATCTCATTTTACGCAGCAACTTCTTTAATGAGTGAAAAATAATTAACTGTCAACAAAACAGTTACAGCCAGTGATTAATCAATTAATTTAACATTACATCTCCTCTCCTATGACTCCGCTGAACACTAAATTAATAGCTGCATTCACGTCACCTACAACAACGTCACAATGAATAAGTGACACATTTCAGAGAATTTATAAAATGCAATACAATCATTATAATCACATCTGCGCCTATATCAGTCCACTGCTGGACCTCTAGCAAAAGAATCCTACAAAAACAGTACGGCAATAAAATCGACTTCAGCGAGAAGTGCACCGAACACCATATTCAGAAACTGCCTGGCACAACATGGCTACCACGTCGTTCTAAAATCGACCATGAAGTGAGATGGCAGCCATTTAGCAAATCGGTCGTTTGCTTCCTTCTTGGCCGACAACTCCTCTGTTCGTATGGTTACAAACCACTTGGTCCGTGCGATCTTAGGTGCTAGTGACAAATTTTGCCACCATACTGCAAGAGACTTGAAAAGCCTTCCGTCCGATACTTGTCGTTAGATAGCAGGCGTTAAGTAACGTGCAAGGTCTGTGGACGGTATGAGAACTTGCCACAAAGTATATATTCCGGTTAGCAATCAGTCAACACCGAACAGTCTTGGAACAGAGTGGTGGAGTATAGTTTAGGTCTGTTCAATTATGGGCAAGAGGGTAAATGGTTGAAAGCAAGGTTGGTTGTCATAATCATTAGACTATCCCTAGCCTAGCAGGTCTACTCTTGCTGCCGATCGAGGGGATCCGGGCTAGATTCCCAGCCGGGGCAGACATTTATATGTGAAATAAATGTTTTCGGATGTCGGAGTCTTTGGCATGTCATATTTATGTATGGCCGTGCCATCTGCAACACAGGGGATCCTATTGCAAGGGTGTGAGTGTGATATACTTTTATTATTTAACTACCTTTATAAACTATTCAGTCAGTAAAACGCGAACCTGAACAAATGAGTAGTGCGCGAACGTTGAGGGCGTCGTTCAGGAGCCCCAGTTCATGCATGCGGTGCAGCTGGGCCTCGAACTCGCCCCTCGCCCTCCCAGGGCGCACCCCGGAGCCCGAGCCGGAGCCTGAGCCCCCGGCGCTGGGGCTCGCTGTAGTAGACGACGCTAAACATTGGTACGAGTAATTAAAGCCCACACGAAATTACATACATACTAGCTACACTTGTTCGTCAGGGTTGATCTTCAAAATAATAAATAAATATTGTTTGTTGTAAACACTTATTTTCAATAATTTTAGTATAGCTATAATGTTTCAACAATAGAAACATATTGTGATAATATGATATCAATTGATAGAATAGTTTTTACTCACAAGTCCATAAAATCTCTGTTTCTGTCAATGACTTTATGTATAACCTGCATTCTAAAGCACCAATTATCCGAGTGGAAGACTAAACTACGTACGTAATCATTGGACCATCCCCACTCAGTATTGTAGAACTTTATGACAAATATATTAACGACGGTGTCGACATACAAGTGGTGCTCTGCTCCATCGGTGCGCCGGCGCTGGTGGACGCGACCGCGCCAGAGCCGGCGGTCCTGTTGAGCGCGTCTGTGATAGCTTCACTGAACATTTCCGCTGTGATTATAGCTCGAGGGCCATCTGGAACACCACACACTTACTACCTATTATCGAATACTTTCTAAACGAGTGTCCCACTACTACAATTGCAGAATTCATAGTTGATAGTAATCTTGTAATGAAATAAATCTGACATGTGAATTAGTAATTCCTAAATAGGCTTTGACTGTACGTCTTATTTAAGTGATATCGTCAATTTCACTAATTGTCATAAAAATATTATTTCAACTATTACTATATCATTTTACTTGCCATTTCATTATTGCTGTTAAATGTCAACCAAATATTTGTACACTATTCTGTGGTAGGATAAGCCACATCAAACAACATAATATAATGGACATCTTTAAGCACCTTATCCTTTTGATTTGAAACGCTTTGTTATGCACTCAAGACTTGTTACGTCCAGCAGTCTCCGTGGATACAACATTTATCATTGACACCAGTCGCGTCTGAGGAGTTTCTTTCGCAGTTTCTTCTCAACATTAAAATACCTTTCGAACTAGTGATGGTATCAAGTGTTAGTTGGCGGAATTTCACTAAATAAATTAGTATTCATTGAGTTTGCAATAATCCTCAAGAACAATGTATCATGGTATACACCTTTAGACATGCATAGCATGTCCCCCCCCCCGCCAAAAAAGAAACATGCACTTATAATAAATAACAGTATATACCAACATACTTTCCAGTAATGAAGTTTACCTTGAGCGGTGGTTGGTCCAGTGGCTGAGGCTGGTGTGGCTGGTGTGGCCGGTGAGGAGGAGTCTCCTGGCTCCCCTGCCGCCTGCAGGAATCTCAGGAGTCCATCGTGCGCCCCACGCTCCGGTGTGAATACTGCCTCAGTCGCCGCCTGCAACCAACCAATCTTACACTGTACACTAATCAATAACTTTCCTAAATATCCCGTTCAAACATGTTTAAAAAGAAATAACTATTTTTATCCAAAATTTTAGTGAACCATGAAGTCTGTTATTAAGTTTACCTGCAAGGCGGCCGCTAGTTGCTCCTGTGTAATGGCTGAGCGCGTTTCCCCCTCCTCGCCCTCTTCTGCCCCTTCCTCATCTGCGTCCTCGTCCTCCGACAGCGCCTCCAGGGAATATGCGAACCCGGAAGTGGGCGCTGCACAAATGAATTGAATATTTAAGAGATATGTATATATATACAGGGGACTAGAAATTTGTTGTCAATCCGTTTGGGGGATGCAGGGGAGGACATTTGCAAATTACCTTTTATAATTTCGAGTAATTTAATATTTAAAGTTTTAAAAAAAATCACCATTGCATAAAATATGATTTTATTATCTGGTTGCTGACACTTTATTACATAATAATCAACCATTACACGATAAATATTTTCAACAATTTTAAATTACAGCTACACATATTTAAAAATACTTTAATCACGTATTTTACTTCAATCACTTTCGGCCGTATTGGGGCGGCCTAGAATATTCCCCTGAATCCCACCCTGGTAGAAAAGGGTGTCGTAAGAGGCGACAGAAGCCAGCCTAGTTGGTGGTAGGGCTTCGCGGAAGGATTATATTATCAGTATTATTATTAAGTCATTAATATTATTATTATTAGTGGTATTATTATCTTTCCGTGAAGCCTGCCTAGCTAGCTACTACTCTTCTGCGTGAGTTAGCCGCATCGGTGATACCTGTGGTCTTTTTGATGTCCATGGGCGACGGTGACCACTTACCATCAGGTGGCTCGTCTGTTCGTTTGTCGGCTTTTAACATTAAAAAAAACGAGTTTTTAACTAAAATAGGCGAGAACATTCTAAAACATATATATATATAGGTGTATGTTGTTTGCCAAAAAAAACAGAAACTACTGGCTCTCAAGCCCCCAGCCGTAACACGACCAATCGTTTGGCGATTGACTCAGGATGGGTGGTAACTAGCCAGACAGGCTTTATGGAAAGCTAATAAAAGGAGTAATAATATTAATGACTTAATAATAATATTGATAATATAATCCTTACCTAAAACTCTACCAACAAACAGGGCGGCTTCTATCTCCTCTTGCACCCTGTTCTGCCAGAATGGGATTTCCCAATATGGCCAAAAAAATGTGCGACAAGTATAGAGATATGTAAGAATTGGATAGCAATCAGTTCTCAAAAAGATAAAAATGTATATCAGCACATCAGTACATGTAGCATAGATCGCTAGCTTATTTATAGAATTTTTTTTTTGAGGTTTTTCCATTATTTTTTTAATAGCGGCCCGTCCCGGCTTCGCACGTGTGTACTTTTATTTTTAAACATTTTGAGATAAATTTATAATTTTATCTTTATAAAGGACATATTCAATGTTAAATATGTCCGCTACGTAAGGAGCCGAACGCGCGACTATTTCATACATAGGTCACACTAAAAGTTTCCGGCATTGGCCACTTACATAAACAATATTTAAAAAGTTATTATTATTTTTAAAAAAAGAACTCTTTTGCCGTAGAATACAATTTGTTTCATCACTGTCAATGGTTATCACAGTGTGGCGTCATTTTAAAAATAGCGTGATTTCAATAAAATGGATTTAACTCGAGAAAATTTTCGTTGCATGATTTTTTACGATTTTAAGTGTAATTTGACAGTTCAGCAGAGCTTCGTTCAGCTTTAGTCTGCTTTTGGCGAAGAAGCACCATGCAAGACAACTATTTATATCTGGTTTGCAGAATTCAACGCGGTCAGTTCAATTTCCATGATATAATTCGTGAAGTTCGCCCGTGCACCGCTGTGAATCACAAAAACATTGATGCTGAGCGCCGTATGATCGAAATAGACAGGCATGTGACCTAAAATGAGATCCGGACATCTTTGGACATAGGAATGAGTCAAATAGAGTAAATCCTACACAAATATATGGATGTGAAAAAGCTGTGTTCTTAATGGATCCCACACAATTTGACTGATGCTCAAAAAACGAACTGCATCACTTGGTGCCATGCTATGCTTGCCAGATATAACGAAGGGGCTTCAAATTTGATGTGGGACAGAGTAACAGGTGACGAAACATTGATTTATAGCTACGATCCCAAAACAAAGCAGCAATCGAGCGTATGGGTCTTTTGAGTTGAGCCGAAATTAACCAAAGTGGCGTATGTGAAGTGCCTTGAAGCGGATGATTGCTTCTTTTGATAAAATTGGACACGTCGCGACTGTTGCTTTAGAAAATTGTCGTACCGTGAATAGTGAGTGGTACACGACCATTTGTTTACCGGAAATTATTAACAAACTCCGTGAAAATAACGGGAAGCGCCGTATCATCTTGCACCACGATAATGCAAGTTCCCACACGGCCAGACAGACAAATGAATTTTTGAAGGCGAAAAACGTACAGTTTATGAGTCATCCAGCTTAAAGTCCTGACCTAGCACCGTGTGCCTGTTTTCTGTTACCAAAAATCAAGAATCAATTACGCGATCAACGATTTTCATCACCAGAAGAGACCGTCGAAGAGTATGAAAAACATGTATCTGACGTCACCACGGAGGAGTGGCACAAATGTTTTCAAAATTGGTTCAATCGTATGAAAAAGTGCATTGAAGCAAAGGGAGAATATTTTGAGAAACAATAAATTCATTTTTGACCATTGATAGTATTTTTTTATTATTGATTCAGGAAACTTTCAGTATGCCCCACGTAGATGTACCCGCCCCTCATCTCGTCGCCTTGTCGCTAAGAAAAGGGAAGAAAATTGAAAACAGAATTGAAAATTGAAGCCTCAAAACTGAAGAAACAAGTGTCGCCTTGTTTGTAGCTCAAAACGTTGTCTCTTCCTTTTGATCCTGAGTCACGTGACCTCTAGGAGACCCCTCAAAGGCGTAAGAGCGAATCCGTTCTGAAGAGATCCAGGTACCACACCTCGCTGGTGACCATGTTCACGGAGACAAGACATACGCGTACCAGACCTCGGTGCACATTGGACGCTTCGCTGCCGGCGTGGGTCGTGGACTCCGTTTCCACGTTTACGACACGTCAAATCTGGGGGTTATCGCTTCGGCTTGCTTTATGCAGCTACCCAAGTCGCGACCACAGATAATTGGAATTTTGGAACGTTGCCAGGAAAATCCTGTATAAAATAATATACTCATATCCCTACAGAGCCGTTATGTCCAGTCCAGTATCGAATTTTGAATCTAAGATTAAATAAATGTCGAATTTTGTGAGAAAAATTAAAATGGAAAAGTAAAATATACTTTATAGTAAAAGTTTACAAATATTTTTGTTTTTCCAGTCAATATTATCAACCAAATTACACACTAAATAGGTCAGGGATTCACGACGACGATCAACGATAAATCGGCACACGTCACCAGATCCCTGAAGATCGGCAAGTTTCACGCAAATTGGGACAACAAGCAACGCCATTTATTTACGGCAATACGATTTCGGAAAGCAAAGTACTGAGCGTTGACATACACAGTTTAACATCTTTATAAATAGACCATTAAATATCATCTTTCATTTAACTTTAGTTAAAACAACAGTCCATAATATATAAACTTACCATTATCATTAGAGCCAGAAGAAGAACGACGCATACGCACGAGGCGCATTAAATGTCGTAGCGCTATGACGAGGTCTGGATGTGCGTCAGCGCCGCGCCGCATGGTCGTCACGTTGGCACCCAACGCAGCTAGTAGCTCCACCTCATGCAGGATCGACAGTGTCACACAGTCATCGGAGAGCGACGGGGCATGCTCCATTATCTCAGCCATTGCTGTCTCATCATTTAATAACTGTAAACAACACATTATATTGTCTTTTTCTTATAAAATACCTTATTATATTATAATTATCTACAACACCTACTATTTTTATTAAACTGCTTTAATGTAGACTGGCAGACAATATTAAATTAATTCAAATTTAATTTCTTGTATTAACACTAAACCTACCGACATATTATATATACCTATTTCTACCGATGGCGGTCAAGTGCCCGCTTTTGAAATAAACATTATAGTCTTTTCCAGTTGATTGTAATTAATACAGAATTTAGCATAAACAATAAACACAAAATAATTATCATATAATAATTAAAAAACATTTATTTTATTATTACAAATAGAACTAATCATGTTGCAAATATTTATAATGCTGCGTACACAGCCAGTAATCTAATTTGAATAATCGCTATTTTGCCTCACCTCGTGAGTTACCAGCAGTCGCTCTGTACCCAGCATAAAACAAACTGTAAGCACATGGCGTTTTCCTAGAACACAATTGGATGACATTTTCTTGGAAAACTACTGTTTTAGTGTTGTTTGAGATTTTAATGCAGATAACATCATAAAATTTCATATATATTCTAGCAGTTAAAAGACCGTTCAGGGTAGGCAACGGTAGAGTACATATTATTATCAGGAAAAACGAAAGAAGAAGAGAAATATATATTGAAAAATTAAATAGCTATATATTATAGAAAATGTCGTGCAGTAAGTTCAAGAAAAATAAAAACCTGGGATTTAACAATTTTGATTAAAGTCTCAAAAGCGGTCATTTGACCGCTCTGGTAGGTTTAGTGTTAAATTAGCTTATTAGTTTTGTATGGTCCAATAAACATTAATATAAATAAATATTTTGATCTTATAAAGTGAAACTAATTTGGACACATTCAAGTGCAATTATAATATGTGAAATTGAAGTAAAACAAAATATTTGTAAAATGGAAAGAATGATGAAAAGAGTAACTAACTAATGAAATATATCTCCATGTTATTAGCTAAGACAAAAAATAAATTTGACTTAAAAAAATTATATTCCTTAAATAATAAACCTGAATCAATGGTATAGGAAATAATTTTTTAATAGAAACTAAGCAGCTCACCTGCATAGCTCTAGTCCAGCCCGGTGCATTGGGAGTGCAGCCAAGGGTTCGAAGAGAAGCATTCAACTGTTGCAGCTCTGCATCTGTAAAGTTAAGAGGTGGAGATGCAGGAGCAGGCTCCTTTTTTTTTACCACATGCACCATTTCTCCACTCTTCACTCCACTGTCTTGAAGAGTAGCATTGTCTTTTAATATTTTTCCATGATGAATAAGTTCTGTAAATTACAAATCGATTTGTTATGCCATATTGTAAATTTAAAACTCACATCAAAGGCATTCTAATGTGGAAAGGTTATTACACACTTGATGATTATTTTCAGGATAAGACTGCTTGGACATGAGTTTTATATTAAGCCAGTTTATAGCCATAAGTGCCTTCTGTAACTGTGAATAGGAAAAAAAACTCCTCAGGAGTTTTTTGCCACTTGTTTTTTTTTGGGACCATTCACACTACGGATTTGTTGAAGTGATGGTGTAGTTTGACATTTGAAAAGTGTTTGTAAAAACCAACTTTGGATAAATATTACATCATTTCATTTCATGTTAAATATAAGGAAATTATAGGTCATCAATTCATACGGTATTGATTATTTTCTTATGAAATGTGCAAAACTATAAAAACAACTTGCCTAATGAAGACGAAGGTATATTCGCTTTCTTTTCAGCTTCACTTTTTAGGGTGTCCACAGTATTGTCAAGAGTAAAATTCTCTATCTTATAACGCTCTATGGGTCCTGGCTTCACTTTAATCCCCAAAAACACACAGGATTGATCGTCCATTGTTTCCATGGCACTTTTAGTTACACGCCTGAAATACAGCATAGTAACTAATAGAGCTCAATAAAATAAGGTAACTTTGAAAACCTACATGTTAAAATGACTAATAATATTTTTATTTTATAGGACAACTAATTACTTTCAAACTACAATAATTTCCAGCTGTGTAGAACCTGTACATCAATTAGAAAGGCAAATAATTATAAGAAGTATATTAGTCAGATTTAATACCTGCCCTGCTACTCCTTCTCTTGTTTAATTTGATTTTACAATTACAATTTCATTGATTGCAAAATGAAATTTGAAAATTTTCAAGTCATCTGTGACAGATAATCTGTCAAACAGAAATCCACAGTCTATTTAGAGATACGGTATGCAAAAGTCGAATACAGTAAATATTCATAATGATCCAGGATTTCTTTGGTTTGTGAAAAAATCGTGTACTTATAATTAATATATATTATATATTATTATTATTAATATATATTATATTTTTTTTTTAGTACTTATAATTGTTTACTTATTTCACAATGTGACGACATCAATTTTATTTCTACTTTTGAAGTGAGGAAAGTTTAAACGAATTTTAGTGAATTTTGAATATTTTTCAGGAATATGATTTATTTTCATGTCTTGTCTGCAGCACCAGGTAACCCAAAGGAATTCAAAACCGTATTGGTTAAAAATACCATATGCCACAAAATTATTTAAAAGTATGCAGCTGACACTGTTGACAGGAAGAAGAGGCAATTCTATATACTAATTGTAAAAAAAGTGTTTAGAACAATATTCAGTTATCATTATATTAGGTCGAACTTCCTAACAATTAAGTTACTGAGTCTTTACTTTACTTTTTGTTTTTTCGTTAATTCTAATGTTTCTATATTCAAAAATGTGAATTATAACTGATTCTATTGAATAAATTTTTAAAAGCTCATATTATATCTATTTTGATATTAATTTGCCCGTTTTTTGGCATTCCTCTAAATATGTTTTTGAATGTATATTTGAATTTTTGTCTGGAACCAAATATTTTTTATGTGAATAAAGGTTTTTCAGTTTTCGGATTGTTCCGGAGGTTTGTGGTTCGTTCACCTCATTAGTCTATGGTTGCGTGACATAATATTATTCTGTATTCAATTAATATATACGGTACCATACATGATACATCACTAACTATGCTGTAGTTTGACAAGTGACTAGTTAATATAGACTGATGTGATTACGTACTCTGCCTACTCTGTTTGAAGGGTGAACTTGTCTAGACAAAAGAAAGATATTATTATGATTTATCTAAAATGACTTGAAAATGAAAAACGAATCATTTGAACTTTTAGAGTCAAGTAAATTTGAAAGAGTTGACCGGGCTAAGAAAATTTATCGGTGAGTACTTGCTTTACAAAATATACCATAGAAACTATATTAAATATACGTGCCAAAAATGTATCAAAGAGGTTATCACGTCATAATATTCCAGAAAATTTAACTCTATAACAGTTTATAATCAACACCGATTTTAATTAATTTCAGTTATGTGAGCGACATTTCACGGCGGCTCGGAGATGTTTCTACAGAAGGTAGTCGTGTCATTGCCGATCTATTCACTGCTACCAATGAAGTCCAGCGTCAGAAATTGAAGGATAATTGTGAAAAGTTATTCTTTCTAGATCCCTTGAATTATGGTAAAAAGTCGCTCGAGCTACTGTGGAGAAAAGCTTACTATGAACCTGTATCTGCTGCTAAAAAGTTGAGGGAGACAGATGGCAAACATGATGGTTACTTATTTACACACATAGTGTCTGGAATAGGCCACTTCCAGCACATTATAACGAGAATACAGGCAGAGATGAATATTCAACTTAAGGAGTTGGATTACTTGCCCCTACTAAATGATATAGATAGTGTCATCAATACTAAATTCACTGAAGAAGAGTGTCAAATTGGTCGTGCAGCAATATACTCATGTCTCATATATCTTGGAGACCTTTGTCGCTATCAAACAGAATTGTTTAATGTATTTGAGCCTTCTATTGCAGCTCGCTTTTACTTGCAGGCTGCTCAAATTGACATGACCTCTGGAATGCCCTTTAATCAACTGGGAAATCTATTTGTTGATAAAAATTACAATTTAGATTCAGTGTGTTTTTACATTCACTGTTTAAGCTGTTTGATACCATTTGATGGTGGATTAGGCAATTTGACTAAGATATTTGATAAAAATAAGCAATTCTGTGACATACAAACAACATCAGAACCGATAACACAAACAGAACACATTCAAAATACAGTTGCTAATTTCTTGTTGTTAATTGAAACATGGTATTTTGGAAAGGATGATATGCATATTACTAAAATTTGTAATACTGTTGCACAACAATTAAAACTAGCTATGGATTTTACTAAAATGCCACTTCCAGATATTAATGTCAATTATAATGACTTTATTCAAGCAACAGAAGAAGAAATTATTAATCCCTCTTATTTGAATTTCAGTATCATTCACAATATGGTCCAAATATGTCTTTTCACAATAGCTAAGATGACTGAAACAGACAATGTAAAAGCTTTCACTTGTAAAGCATTTACTCTTGCATTATTATCTCAGTTGCTGCAAAAACTTTTGAAACAATTAGGATTATTGGGGCTTAAAAGTCCAGCAGTGAAGTTTGTTTCAAAATTTAGAACAGCTCCATTAGGACCACTTGATAAAGAGAAATGTCCAAACAATATTTTAAAAGATGGTAATGTTTCAAAAACAATTATGATTAATGCAAATGAAACTCATGGTGAAGTTGTGCTTAAACAAAATGGAGATATAAAAATGGGATCCAGTTGTGGCTTAACAACTAAAATTACATCTAATGGTGACATAAACATTAAACTTAGTAATCATTTTGATTTAAAGGCTAATAATAAAAAGATAGTTGCAAAACGACGTCGAAGGCGTCGTGCCGCTTCATCTGGAAGTTCTGATTTAAGCGATGAAGATATAGACAGCATTGGAGATAATTCAGATAAATCTTATTCAGATGGTGAATTATCTGATTCAAGCTGTGAATCTGAAAATAATAATTCAAAAAGTGAAGATTCGTTTTATGATGCTTCAGATAATGAGGATGAATTTATTGTAAAATCAAAAGGAGAAGATTCTATAAATAAATCACAAACACAAAATAATGGTATTTCAAATGAAATTGAATTAAAGGCTGTCAATAATGATAAAATGAACAACAATAAAACAGATACCCATGATGATCGACATTTAAACATTCAAGGCCTACAACAATTTTTACTAGGAGACAACATCTTACCGAGTATAAAATTACTTCAAGATTGGGTCTGCACTGAAAAAGATTTGATTTTATCTTGTGGAGAAAGTGGAGATTCATTGTTTCAATGTGTTGTTGACTTACTAAATATTTTCATCTATTACTTTAACTCTGGTAATCAGGAAACAATGAAGAAAGAAGAATGCAAAATATTTGATACTGCAAAGGCTGTTGCTAAAAAGTTTAAACTTGAATATAAAATAATTCCTTTGCCAGAAGACATTGCTTTACGGGGCACTAATATTGGTAAATTTGATAAAGATGCTGCTGAATGGCAGATTTTAGATAAATATAAACCTTCAGTCTTTGAGGAAAATATTATAAGGATTTTGAATTTCATAGACTTTGGGAATCAGATAGCTAAAATAGTGCCTCGAATTCGTTATAATAAATACTTAAAAGTGTTTTATGTAAAAAAAATTAACCCTCCAAAATTAACAGTTAAAATTAATAGTAAAAAATGTAGAGAATGGCACAATTCAAAAAATCAGGTAACTGACTTAAATTTATATCAAGTTATAACCTTATCTAATCTAGTTAAGTGTAATTTAGACCTGATCTAAAAGTTAAATTGGTAACATCCTAGATGAAGCGACATTAAAAACAGAGGTAAAAAGGTATTTTATAAAAAAAAAAACATTTTTTTCATGCTGAATAACAATATTAACAATACACATTGTCGCAATCCATTATTATCAATCTTCTGAATTTGGGTTATTTCTCAGAATAAAAGGGTTAAATACATCATGTAGACTCAAATACAGATTAACTTCAGACATCTTTAACAACATTTTGGACTATCAGGTATACAGGTTTCTATTCCTCTCCGAAGTAAAGCAACTATTTTAATATACATAGAATCTAGATAAATCACAGGAGTCCATAGCAATCATTGGAACAAGTCTACACTATTATTTCTGTGTTCTTGAAGTATTCTGAAATGTATTATGTTTATAAAATATAAACTTTTTCTATCTAAGTAAGTACTATCTGTATTCATTGAAATTCATTTTTGTATTGCAGGAAGTCGCTGAAGACGAAAATGTTGGTTTGCCACAAAGAATGGGGCGTTTGTGGTTGGCTTCTCAGGTGCGTGAACTGGAGCGTACTGGACAAGGGCCCGAGCCTACTCTACTTGTGTTGGACGCCGCAGTATTAAACAAATTTTTGCGGCGGATTAAACAGCTAATGCGCGCTACCAACTTCGTATTTCTTATTCCCACTGTGGGTACGTTAAAGAGTATTTTTCTCTATTTGTTTTTAATCAAATTGACATAAAGTGTCACGATAATCATACAAATTCAAATAATACTGTATGTTATATAACAGTGTTACAGGAACTGGACAACTTGAAATGCGAACGAAGCTCGGCCCGAGATGCGATTCGCTGGCTAGAGGCCGAACTTAAGAGCGGCTCACGTTTTCTCAAAACACAACGGCCTGGACAAACGAGACCACTACCGCTTATTAAGTATCCCCGTAAGGCGCCTCCCAATATTCATAATTTTATAGATATACTGGAGTTTTGTAATCACTTCACAGGCGATGAAAAGCAAGTTCACAGTGGCAATGGAGATTCGGACCATCCAATGCACGGCAAAACAGCGCCGCTTCTCATTTTACTCGTCGGTAACGAACTCGGCAGCGGCGACGACCAATGCAAGGATTTCAGCATCGTGGGCGCCGCCCAAGCTGCTGGTATTTCAATAGAGTACTTCGTAGACTTCTACGCGAAGTGGCGTCAGACTGCGCACAAGAATGGGAAGAAAAGATGAAACATGCTGCATGAAAACAGGACCTCGATCACAGCGAGGGGGGTTGAACAAAATCCCCTGCTCGAAAAACGACCCAACTCGTTCGATATTGGTGTATACGTTTTGCGCTTATTCTGCGGGAACGATTTAAAGCAACAATATAAGCTGGAAAAAAGAAGGCACGATACTGAGTTTCGTGCGGTGGGTGGGATTCCTTTCATTTAATTTTATATTTATGTACATCTATTTTAATCATTACTTTCTTAGTTTCCATTCATAATCCTATTTCATACGTTGAATCTGTATTAAAATAGATAATTTCGTTTTGCTAATTTAAATTTCATTGTATGAAAGTGGTGTATTGGTATATACATCTATGAACCCCATGTAATACAATCATTTTTCATGAAATAAATAACGAATTTACGTATGAAATTAGAGTTTCAATTATACCATATGCACAAATTGGCAGGACAAAAAAAAAAAAAAACAAAAAGTCCACGTCTAATGCCCCATATTTAAATAAAATCTTTATGGAACGGAATGCTATTGATGCGATAGAACATGCAGTGAAAAATTAGGCTCCTTCAAAAAAAATTGAGATTCTGTCATCTATAACACGGGCGTTGCTGATGATTCAGAGTGCATGATTTTGTATGGGTTCAGTCAATTTATTGTCTATAATTGTTTTTTGTTTTTCTTCGTATCTCAAAGTTATCTATTGTGCTTAAATTCGTTACCAAAATGGGAGATAGTTACTTTCAAAAGGCCTTTATTCATAATTGTCATTTTAAGTGTATCAAACAATTCTTCAGTTTTAGTTCACATTTGAAATAGTATAAATCCGAAAGTAATGTTTTCGGCGCAAAAACATTTTTATGAGACACAGTTTATAAAAATTAATGGCGGGAAATTTTAAATTGAAGCATTCGTGTTTTTACAGACAATTATTTTCACATAATTGGTTGGTGAATTATTTATAAACGTGTTTTTGGCTAAGCTTCCTGCATGGGTGGTATTTTGACATCGTAGCGCTAAAGTAGGAGTCGGGCTCACTAGAGCTTCAGCGTTTTTAGGACAATTATTACCAAGTAAAGTCTGCTTCGTTTGTAAATAAAATTCAAACTGAAATTGCAAATATCGTGTGATATTTCGAAATTTTAAAATTCACTGGCCGTCGAGCGAAGCATTGCGGGTTCGATTGAAGCATTTTGTATTTCATTTCAATACAGTTGCATGGATCGTGCTCACGGTAAACTATGGCGGCGCGAAAAAAATCTTGATAGAGTGATAGATTTTTTGATTGGGCCGAATGTCATTGGCACAATATCATGATACCTTTATCATATAATGTTACATCCACGGTGAGTAAGTGCTTCCAACTATAAATGTTTTATTCCATTGTTTCTGAAGTCTCATTTGTGTAAGACCACGCTTCTTTTGAATAATCTAGTGCGAAAGTGTGTGTGTGAATGTGTTTTATCAATATAACTGAAAAACGGGATGACCGATCATGATGAAAATTATGATAAGCTATATATGATATCGATGGACCTGATGGTTATCATCAAAGCATATTAAATGTTGAAATATATGTATAAATAGGTTATGTATTTTGTTTTTTAATCGGTTGTCATTCGTTTGTAACATATAAAAATTAAATGTAGGTATTTCTTATTCATTATTATTCTTGAGTGTTGCGTTAAACTATATAAATTGTGGAATATTGTTGGAGAGACAAGAATAGATAAATAAATATTACAGATGAAATAAATTTTGCGGTGCTAAACAATGTTAAAAGTTGAAACTATTTTTATATAAACGCAAACGAAGTGCGGGCGTTTGCTCCTCTATATAAATAATCTTGTATTGATGGTTCACATTTCTTCACCAAACAATTTGGCATTTTTAAGTCATGTAAGATAATATCTTGTAATTAGTAAAGTTTGTTATTTTTTTTTACTTAACTAATCGACAAACGAGCGGACGTGCAATATAGGTACCGTCCGGATAGAACTGGGTGGTATAAAGCTCAACAAGAGAAAAGGTTAGTCATAACGGGCACGCAAGGTTAGCTTGGGCCAAAGGTTACGTGGCGCCGCTTACATCCCAAACCGAATTTATAGTTTTAAGCACGATTTTTAACTTGTTGGATTGGATTGGAGCCGTTGGATTATGGGCATTTGAATCTGACACCTCTCTATCTACATTATTGGATTAATCACTACTAATACCAACTACCATGTTGTAACTACCAACTTGTAAACGTGAAATCAGTTCTGATTTTGATGTATGAAATTCGTCATTTAGCACACCGCATACGATTTTATAATTTCACAGTTTAAAATGACATGTTAAGCTGATACAGGAATGGTAAGTACTTATTGCTGTTAACTTGTATGGTTGATTGATAAGTTCACTCGATACATCTGATGAGTTTCATTAGAATTAATAATGTAGAAAATATAGGAAGGTTCTTTTTTCCTACGTATTCTTGGGAGCAATATTTATATAAGTCGTTATTGCTCATAATTACATTATATTATTATATTTATTTACAAAGTCAACATATTTATTTTGGTATAAAAATATATTACACAGACGTTTAAATTTTAACTCAATTTTGTATTTTCAACATTTAACTTTTAAATAATTACTACATGTGTACATAACTTGAATTATCTAATGCATCTGAATAAAATATGAATTATTCTTGTATCTATCTATTTATGCTAATTTTAAAGACAGCTTAATTTAAATTACTTTTTGTGTATACAAATTATAGTAAATGTAAAATGGAACGTGAATGCGCGTACGTCGGACTCGGGAAGTGTATCACACGTCATTCACTCTATGACGTCACTGCCGTCGCACCGCCCACCCTCCGCCTCTCGTCTCCTTCAGTGATAAACAAGGTTTGCTGCTGCCTCCTTGTCAGAAATGTTGCGCGTTTAACTCTCGTCGAAAACCAAGAGCTGCCTTCATGCATCTTTGCCTGCGACACATACCGCACAAGTGAGCCTGAGTGTTTCTGTGTTGTCTTTCTACCTAATTGCGGCGAAGTCAGCAATAATATGACGTCGATGGCCTGTTACAGATGTCATCCGTCACCGCACGAAGCGCGGCGGTATTATCACACCTTGGAAAATGACTGAAGGACCCCTGAATCGACATGTCAAGCCGGTGAGTGCCTGATCGTAATATTGTCGCATGGAAGGATATAAACTTTTCGGCGTGTTGCGTGTGCGCATTCAATGTGACAAAAAGCCCGAAGAATATTGTTGATTTCCATTCGGAAAACCGACTGACCACTATCTGCAAACATTTGGCGCGACAATTAGTGAGCTTGTTTGATGTATATATTATGAATATATCATATATATTGACACTGAGTATTGCCAGTTTTATAATCATTATTATCAATTAGTAACAATTTCAACTATTGTCGTTTCAGTACATTTATATAGCATGGTGGAATTGTATTTTATAAATGGAATTGTATTTTAAAACATGTTATATTATGATTTCGTCTTGTATTTAGAGCTTTTTTGAGAAATAATAAACTATATAGTGATTTCTGGCGTCAGAGGTCTACCAAACATAATTGGTTTTACACGAATACCGTATCATACATCTTTAGAGAATATAATAAAAGGCATCTGGTATCCAGATGGATATTACCTAAACCATTTCGTATACTTACGACTTATCACACTACGTAGTCTTATTCAATTCTAGTTATTAGTTATCAATAAGTACACAAATCTTATCTAATGGATATTTTAAAATGCCCTCAGTCCACATTCAGTGCCAATAAATGTAATTAATCACAAAATGCAAGTTGTTTTGTACGTCTCTCTCAATGGTACATGAACCACAACGTTAATAGCTTATGTTAGCTAAGTAAATATATAATTATCTAGTAATTGGTAATTATCGTTGCGTACTTAATAATGGGCTGAGATTTATAAATTCAATAAACACATGTATAATCTTTCTTGCGACGCTAGCGAAGCTCTTCGAGCGGCTGGTGCTGAAAAGCATAATGCCGTTAGTATCACCTAATATAAAGGACGAGCAGTATCGGTGTCGATCCGGCCGGTCGATTGCGCTTCAGTTGACGCGGGTGATCCACCATACTTATGACGAGCTCAACTATGGGCGACACATGATCGGGGTTTTCATGGACATCGAGAAGGCATTCGACCGCATGTGGCATGTTGGGCTCGTATAAAAATTGATGGCTACATCCGCGCCGGCTTTTCTAGTAAGATTAATAGCGTCGTTTTTAGATGGGCGGTCGTTCGTTATATCGGTCGAGAACGTGACCTCAGACCCTCACCCCATACATGCGGGTGTACCGCAGGGGAATTGCCTTTCGCCAGCTTTGTACGCCTTGTACACATACGACATTTTCACTCTTGAGGATCACCTCCACAAGTGGGAACGGGACATAGCGCTTGAGTTTCGTCCCGCCGTGCCGAGTTCGCAGCCTGTAGGCTACAACGCCTGCTGGACCTACTGCGCCTTGGCTGGACAACTGGAGAACAGCCGTCAATGTCGATAAGACGGTACTGACGGTACATCTAGTTCACCAAGCAACGCCAAACGCAAACTTACATTTACCTCTTCGAGCGAAACGAATGGTTCATAATCATACATAGCTCATCATGGTACATTCATCACGACTGATGTACGCGGCGCCGGCATGGTATACGTTTATTTTGCGGTGGCAGCGAAAGCTGCTACAGCAGATGCAGAAGACCGTCCTGCGAGCGATCGTGGTCCCCACGCTATGTGCTCAATGACGTCATAGCGCACGACCTCGGAGTGCAGTCAATAGAAGACTATGTGATCTGGTTAGCGAGTTCGATACTCGACCGAGTCGACACCCGGCCACACGTGGCACACTGGGGGATCAACAGCAGCAGGGGGGTAAATTAACGGACATTGATTCAGTATTTATATTACAGAAAAGAGCAATCGGCGCTATATACAGACTAAAGTCACGTGAGTCATTAAGAGAAATATTTAATAGGTGTACTCACCGTAGCCAGTGAGTATAGTAATTTAGTATTTATTAAAAAAACGTATAAGCAGAAAAGTGATACACACAATCATGAAACAAGAAATAGGCATAATTTTGTTACATCTTCATATCGTCTTCAACAGGTTTAGCGTTCCTTTATGGAGCTTGGAGTTCGTTTTTACAATAAGATTCCTAAGTTCATACGCGAGTTGCCCATTCGAACTTTTAATCGGCGCATTAAAATACAACTTATAGGCAAAGGAAATTAATTATATAGATGAATACATTAATGGCAAGGATGCCTGGAAATAATAGTGTCGAAACCAGTTCCACACAGGTTTAAACTTTTGTAATTACCTTGTGTTGTTTAAAAGATGTGCTGAGGAGTTCCTTTAGCCGTTTCTTCTCTTCATTGTTAAAGCACCTTTTCGAAACTGTGGTAGAAGCAAAAAATGACGTTCATAAGTGTATTTACAGAATACCTATATGATTAAATTAATTTGAATTTGATCGCATCCCTCCATGTGAGACTGCCCGTATCCGTCTGTGGTAAGGGTACTCGCTTCTGCGGGAGCCCCTGGAGTCCAATTAGTCCTACCAATTTGGGGGGATTATTGACTGCGAACTTGTCATGGTTTAACGGAATTAGGGGTTCCTGCCCAACAGCAGGGCCCGCCCCTCTACCGGTCGGTCGGAAGACGGTTTTTCTCTGGTGAACTAACGTATTAGTGACGCGACATGTTTTATCGAGCTGTGAATGGAAAAGGTCTATGATAATTCTGTAATGTCATAGATCAAACATAGTCGATTTTACGGTGAGATTTAATTTAGATTGTGATTTATTTTATCATAATAAATGACTTCCACAATCGAAGGCAATTATTAATATTATGTTAAAAATTCATTAGATTAACCATAATACTGTTAAAATGATCTCACCACGAAGTCAACTGTGAATTTGATTTGTTAGATTAAAGAATTGTCTCGCTGGCTTTAGTATTACTGAATAATTATCCAATTTATCATCACATTAGAAATAAAAATAATAAGGAAGTTTCATTATTTTCCTGGAACTTGAACATTTTTGATAGAATTGAGCGGAGTATGGAAATCTCGGTCGGCGTAATGATGTTGAGTATTTCTTTATAACTATTTCAATGACATTAATTATGTAAATTTGCACACCCATAAGGGTTAGGTTCAGAATGACACATTGTTTTAACCATTGTTTCAAACCTTATCTTGCAAAAATAAGGTATTAATTAAAATAAGGTAAATTCCAAACGAACAGAATACCAAATTTTAAACGCTGTGCGAATCTTACGAATCATAGTTTCTTTCACATAGTACTCTTTCTGGGATCCCTCAGACCATAACGAATTCTGATTCCGCGGTGAAACCATTGGCAATTGGCAAATCGTGTTAAGACTTATCGGGGTGTAGGCGCCTTCATACTGTACGCATAGACTGTTGATGTATGCTGACATGATTTTATAAAAACTGCTCACACGAGTTTCGTTTTCCAACTTGTTCTTACAAACAACAAGCGATCAGTCATAATTGAATACATATTCTTATTCAATTACAAAAGGTTCAGTGCTACATAAAATGTGCAATATCAGTAAACGTCAATAATCATAACTTATATATGACGTATTGTTACTCTTATATTCTTTTGATAACGTTCATTGAACTCTAGAGTCTCCATACGAAGTTGTAAGACATGATTTCAAAAACAATTTTATCGTATGATTAAGAATTCATGCTAAAACCCCTTAGAGGACTTATTAGCACTGTATATACAAAAACCTTTAAAAAAACCTTTAGGTCCATGAATTTGTGCAGACTTAAAAAGCCTGGTTGCTAACCTATCGTAACGTATTGGGAAGAATACCGTATTTTTTATGTTTTGGGCAATTTTACCACACAATTAGCTACGCCTAATTGCGAATGGCATTTTTAAATCTGTGGCGCTTTTAGGAATAGCAGCTGATAAAAGCTGCTTCCTCCATATTATATCAACTTCTATCCCGTAGGAAAATTAAAGATTTGAAATATATTTATTTGTAGATAATTTTACCTGAAAATGGAAATAAAAATCGCAACTACGCTACAACATTATCAACTAATCAGCTTAGCTAAGGAGATATACATTAAGGTAGCATTTACACAAAAACGATGAATAAAAAGTAGTTATAAGGACAACACAAATTTTTTTAAATTTACGTAAACTTTTGCTCTTTCCCTTCAACAAGCAATGAGTAAAAAAGTAATATTGCTATTTGATTAATTACAGTACTGTTAGCTAACATGTCAACGGCTGCGGAACTGATTTGTCATTTACTGATTACTCCCCGAGTATAGTACGCCTTGCTTACGAGTCCCTGTAGCTTGGGACCAGAATACGAGCTACGGTATCCCCTGCCTGTCGTAAGAGGCGACTAAAAGGGGGCTTTCAGGGTTGCGGGCGGCAAGAGTGGGAGCTCGACCCGTCCACCGTGCGACCCTGGGATGGACGGCGACATGTTGTAGGCCGCATGTCGTCGTCAACAGCTGAAGGTGCGGGATGAGCTAAAGCTCTCCCTTGCAGAGCCCGACAGTAAAGGGCACCGCGCTAAGAGGACTCCGGTTGCGTTCCTTTGGAGATCCCGGGGTCCTCTATTTAGCGCCGCAAGAGGCCATCGGGGGGGTTTTAATGCGGTAAGAATCCCACATAACCCGGTTGCCGCTCCCACGGCACCGGGTACCTTCTGAAGGTTTCCCCCTCGAAAACAAAAAAAAAAGGCCTTGCTTACGAGTAGTAGTAGTAGTTGCTTTCAATTTCACGTAATAACTTCGGGATTATATTACACATTATTCTACACCAAGCCCCATAAATTATCGCTGTATGTGGAATGAGGACGCAGCCAAAATTTTTCTCGGAAGTGTTGACGATTTCACATTCAGTTTACATAATAATTTTTGTATATATATAAAGGATTATACTTGGCGATCATGAGAGTAGAAAAAGAGTTTTAGGTTGATTTGATTTAAGTAGTAAAAACAATTTATGAGTGTTCATTGTACCATTTTTTCATATTACAATATTTATACTAAAATAAAACGGATTGTAAGGTTATGTGTTTCGAAACAGTTGCTAAAAGTACCTACTAGATTAAAAACTAGATCAACTGGTCTAAAGCAACGAATAAGCAAATATTTAATATCAAATATTATCTCTGATTTAACGTATCTAATCTTAATAATAATAATACTCGTATTTATTCTCATATCTTTCATTTGGTATAGAGAAAATCACTATTTTTATATATTGATAAAATACTTCTTCACTTGTATGACACGAACACTTCAGTGTCATTTTAGAACTAAATATAATTTTTGAAGGATACGACAGTTTTGTAGGACCGAGTTGCAAAGGTAGGATGTTTATTTCTTTCCTGTAGCTAAATAAAAAATCTATCGATAACAATATTTATTACCAACTAATAATGAAAGTAAACTCATATCCTCACACTAGAATTCCGTACATCGTGGGCGGATTTGGACTTTACACAATTTAATACTTTACAATAACCAAAAGTCGAAAACATTTCTTTGTCACATAAATTACATACATGCGTTTGGCCGGGAACCAAACGGTGGCCCTTCGCTCAACATGTAGGGTCGCAGGAGCATGGAAAATCCTAATGCAGGGGTTCACACCTCACGGTATGGGCGATTATTTATTACCATTACATTTCTATTATTTTCTTTATGTATAGCACAATAACAAATGCACATAAAATCGCATGCACGGCTCGCATGGAGCAGGCGAAACCTCCATCATATCTACTAATGCTGCCTCATCGGTTTGACAGATAATGAGGCCAATGACACGTTCCCTTTGACTCTTACGTCAGAAGTTACACAGATCTCATATAAAGGAAGTATAGTTTGAGATTATTTACAAATGTCAATGTTTACCCATTTTACAGGATAGAACTTTACAGTGATATATAGATATAGGAATTATTTATAATCTATAAAAATTTAGTTTACTTAATTTGCTTAAAAAATTAATCAGTATAAATAAATCGATATTCCTTTAGCTCGATTATACATATAGAGTTAAGAGATTGTCTATAATCAATTACATTAATTCATTGTTGACGACACAAAATATATTAAGCACTCTTCACTTAAAATATTTTTTTTGACTCACATGAATGGTAGATTTCAAAGGTGCCTAAACAGTCCACCCGGTGTCTTAATGATGCAATAGGTAAAACATACTTAAAACGACATTATTTTGTATATACGATTCTGAATAGGTATATTTTCGTTTGGGTTTTTTACGTCATTAGCTGACAAACGTGTCACCACCGCCCATGACCATCCTTAACACTGAAGGTATCATCGACGCATTCCGTTCGAAACGGAACTCCGTAACGGAACTAGGAAAAATATTTTGTTTAAAAAAAAAACAAAAAATGCTAAGAGTATTTTACAAACAGGTAACAGAAACTAAATTTTTAAATATAAAACACAACAAATAACTTATCGTCGCCGCTTCATGGCCAAGGTTGAGCCGCGAGCACTGACGTAACAATGATTCTTGCGTATTTTGTTGCTAACGAACGGTCGTTCTCTTCCTTGTAAATATATTGGCTAGACTATGGTTATTATTAACGTTTTGAGAGTCGACCAACAATCTAAATTGAAGTAGGACTCTGAGATCAATGCCTTTCTAAATACATAGAATATTGTAACTTATTTATTTATATCGATGAATGAAAACGCGATAATAAACAATAGGCATTAATACACGCGCGTCAGTAGTTTTACAATTATGTGCGTGTCCAGCTCCAGCTAGTGCGGTAATTCTTTAATCCCACAAATGAGACTCACAGCTAAATACATGGTGACATTGTGTGTTGTTGTGGTAAGATTAACTATCATACTTATTATAATCATTTCACTGCAGAATTAGCAGTGAATTTGTGATACAACCGGACTTCTTTTGCTGAGCTAAATGAAGGGTGAATAGAAATCGTTCCCGTGAAATAGACTGTTAAGTCAACAAAAAACTAAAGTTTACTCTGAATACATGCAGCTATTACATTAAAAATGTCATGTATCTAATTAATAAAAGTAATAGAACGAAGAAACCAGATACTTAAAAAAACATAAGGAAACCATGAAATGTATTACATACGAGTGTCTGATACAAATGGTTAACAATTGTTTCGAGTGCGGGTTATATTTGTACACGTAAGGTGTTATTAGGTGGAATTATCAAGTGCATTTATAATTAATATTTATATATTCTTCGGTTTGCATTGGTGTTTCCCGATATTGATACGAAGCTACAGGATGAAGTTTTTATTTTCATCGATCACCAATGCGATCACAAACAACCAACATCTAAAAATTGAAACATAGAGCACACCATTTGAACCTCGATAGCAGCGACGGAGGAGTAAGTGGCGGCAGCGAGAAAAAGACGTTTTGTAGGCGGTACATGCTGAGCTTGAGGCGACGGCAGGAAATATCCATTCTAAAACAGACAATGATTGACAATACCGACGAGTAATGATGTCCGATAGTAGAAAGTATACCTCCCTATCATACAATGGCAAATGCATATCCACATTGGATCATATTCATCCACGGGTCATGTTGTAAATAGTACAAACTGAGGTATTGATAGTTAATTAATGACTCGACACGGCCAGTTTTGAAACGAACAGCTCCCGTGCTGTATTGCTTATCTGTTTTATGGCTGCGATCATCGATTTCTCTGTCAAAGTTCAAGTTTTATTTTGATTATTTTGACATTAACAACTTACGCAATTTGTGTCTGCATTACATTTATGTTGTATCAAATATGATAATGCGAAGTTGGCAAAGTACGGAGACCATTTATTCTAAATGTTACTCTCGAAGTTACATAATAGGGAGCAGGTGACGCTTATAAACCTACCTAATTACATACCTAATTATTATATTTTGGTAGAAGGCGTGTAGAGAAAAACGTTAAACGTGTGGAGAAAAAATTCGATATTCAAAAAAAAACCTGTTAAAGTCCTTATATAGTTTAGAAGTTTTTAATCAAAATGATTAAGCGTGACTTATTTTTTTTCATTTACTTATTCATTTACTTATTAGCATTCTCTGCTAGCTAATCCTGTGTGACAAAGAGAAATGCTAATGTGTGCGAGCAATGCGTGTCTGTTCCGGAAATAGTATTTTTGGTCTACATGACTGCCACTTCATACAACTTTCAGTTAGTGGTTTGGCAAACAACTAACGCTATTCCGAAGTTGGTAAATGAAAAAATCCAAATTTTTCAACATGTACCTGCCAATTTATGCACATTGATGTACTATCAAAATGTATGCGATCTTCGTACGAAGTTACAAATACTAGCTGATTGGCAAGTTAATGTGCCAACGTTATCAGAAATTTGACTACCTTGTAATATAATTCTTTTTTATACATTCAGTTTAGGTACGCAAATGGGCAACCCTTAGTGTAAGAGATTGATGCAGCTTTATCTCAGTTTTATTTGACAGTATATAATTGCATAAAAGAGTAACGTTTGTTAGTGCTACCTAGATATACTTACCGCATTAGGTACTTACTTTAAAAGACGCTGTATGAAATTCAAGATACACTTTCATTGTTTATATAAAAGATTATCGTTTCCGCCAAATTAATAATCAATGTTTACTTTATTCTCTATAGAGAAAAGTTTGAGATATACTTCCAAACGTAAAAGAAAAATCCAAAAACAAATTTAAAGACTATTTACTCACTAGCGTTTTCTTTTTAATTTTTCTTTGCATTGTCGATTTGGCTTTATGCTGCGAGTGCAAAAGAAACCGTATGATGTTTGACGACGTAGAGAAGGCTTTCAGCAAACTGACGACGGCCGTCTTAAAACATTCTCGATGACTGTTTCTTCTGCGTTTGCAAATTGTCTAAAATACAGTTGATACCTGAGTTAATGAAAAAATAATAATTTTTGGGATTTCTAGAACATCTCGTATATAATTTATGAAGCAATGTTTTACGCAGTGAATCGAAGGTGAGATACTTATTTAATATGAACGAAAAGAACGAAGAGCCAACGAATGTCAGTGTAGGTTCAGGAGACAAGGAGGGACGTCCGCTACCCCTTCGGTCTATATAGTCTCGATAATGAACATAAATACATGCGCGTTTTATTTCATTCATCGTGATCCAGAGTCAAAATACACTCACATGCATCGTTGCAGTTGTAAACAATTTGATGAATTCTCGATGCTTACATATATGACTCGGCTGGTAATCGAGGGAGAGATTTTTTGTACAGTATACAGGGTAAAATCGATTTTTTGTTTAATTTAAAATATATATATTTTTTTTCACCATGTTTGCGTAATACTAGTGTTCGCAGTGCACGTGGTGGTCAAAATTCCATTATAATCGTTACGTTCTTATTCCACATTACTTTTTAAAGTTGGTCAATTGTTTCCAAACAAAATTAAAATCGTTCGACACATAGAGTAGAAAAGGTACTGACTATTTCGTCTTTGCCTATTTATGTGCACAAGTGTGCGTCTTGTGGTCTTAGTTCGGTCATAATCATTAAATAGCGTTATACTTCCAAATTTTTTATTGACAACGTTAAACCTGTCAGTAGCTACTAGACAAAAAAGTAGTGTCTATTGACAAACATACGAGAAAAGTGTACAAAGATTTTTCTTCATGAATTAATGTATTGATATAGATATACTCGTATGTGTCTTATATATCAGGTTCATATTTATTTAGTTAATGACACTCAATCAGTAACATACGAATTAAGTTGTTTAATAATTCAAGATGTATTAGTGTAAACGTCCTTGAGATACATGAATATCGAATGATTTTACAGATACGGATAGATACTTATGCAGTATGACGAGCAAAACAACACATTTAAACAACGATATTAATAATAAGAATAATAAGAGTTAGCTCAATAGATTTCACATTTGCAAATAAGCAATATTTGTTATACTTGGGATATATAAAATCCAGTTATTCCATAGACAGGAATTTTAAATAATCTCAGCGGTATCAACGACAAAATAGATGCAGGTAGGTAAATACCCACAAAAATATTAAATAAAATTTAATAGAGTTGTTACACTTTCGAAAGTCGATATACATCATCGTTGCAATAAATTTCGACCGTGAGTTATTCCGGAAGAAGAAGCGGGAGCAACTCGCAAAACATTTACTACTATTTATGGTTAAATATTAAACTCGTGTCCGAGAAGCCTTCTCTTTAAGGTAATCATTTATTTATTACTTTATTGTACAAAACTTAAAATAAAGGACAGTACAATGGGTGGACTTAATGCCTAATGGCATTCTCTACCAGTCAGCCTTGGACGCTGGCGAGAGGATGTGGCAGGTGCGTACAATAAAAAAAATGTACTTCATATAATAATATTATTTAGGTATCCTAGAATACGTACTATATAATACAACATGACAAATATACTCACACACACACACACACACACACATATATATATATATATATATATAAAATACATACATAGATATAAATTATATAATGTGATGATAAAAACACCAGACTTTGATAACTCCAGTTGCTTCAAATAGAATTGCTGAACTTGTGTCTTGAAGGAGTTTATGGAAGTTGATTTTCTGATGTCTACAGGCAGGGTGTTCCAGAGCAGTGTTGATTTGACAGTGAAGGAATTGCCGAAAAACTCGTTCTATGCGGTGGAAGATAAATTGTAAGATTGGTTGATGAACGAAGTTCTTTGTTATGTGTTAAGCAAAGAAACTGAAAATTTTCCTTTATATACACTGGTGACGACGCATTATTCAAAATTGAATATAATGCAAAAAGAATTCTGGAATTACGCCGTCAGCCATTTAAGTTGACGGCGATAATCGGAAATATGGTCATACTTACGTAGACCGAAGATAAATTTAATGCAGTTGTTGAGGAGGCGCTCCAGTTTATTTAGAAGTTGCTTAGACATGTCCGAGCAACAATCATCCGCTTAATCCAGAATGGGCATATCAAGTGACTGTACCAACATACGTTTGATCTTAAACGGCAGAAAGTTTTTTAATCGATACAGAGATTGTAAGGTGCTAGTCACTTTTCTGTTTACCTCCGTTACGTGAGTTCGCCAGTTGAGAGTGGAATCAACGTGTAGACCAAGGTTTTTAACAGTGTCTCTTAATGGTATAACGATATTGTTATATGTTGTCGGTGGTAGATTCCATCTCTCAATTTTGGCCAACATCCTAGACCCACCTATCAGTACGGCTTGACACTTAGTAGGGTTAACTTTGACTCCATATTCTAGTGACCAGGTCCTAATAGCTTACAAGTTTGAATTCAATTTATAGATCGCATTGGTGACATCCTGAATACCAGTTTGTATATACAATTTTAGGTTGTCTGCGTACAGATGGTACAAACAATTAAATGAAGAACTTATGGAATTGATAAATAATGAAAACATTATAGGTGATAGTATACCGCCTTGCGGCACGCCTGTCGCCAGATTCAGTCTGAGTATTTATTTCCATGGCTAACTGACTGCTGACGGCCTCGAAGATATGACGCAAACCAATTCAACGCCATGGTCGAGAATCTATACCAGGAAAGTAATGATAATCGGATGTCGTGGTAAACTGTGTTAAAGGCATTCGAAAAGTCTGCAAGCACCCCAACTGTAATTTTTTGATCATCCCTACCGCGTCTAATATCATCCGTGACTTTAATTGGTGCTATGGTGGTGTTGTGAGCAGAACGAAAGCCAGACTGGTACGTATCCAGTAAGCTATAGATGGAGAAAAATCATCTAGTTAATAAAAATTTTTCTTCATAAAAATGAATGTGACGTGAGTTATATATTTATAGTATTTTTTATTATGCCACTTTGATAAGAATACAGGTATAATTGCCTGCAAAATATGAAGATTTACAAATACATATGTGGGTAAGAATCAACACATGTCGCCATGAAATCACTATTCATTCTGTAATTGAGTGCAACGATCTCAAATCTGAGATTTGATCTGTAATTGAAATTCACCGAGCAAGAATCATGTTACATATGGGGCGCTGCTCATACTATAAGTGCTGTAAAGATAAAAACCAGATATCAACTACGATCTGGTGGTCGTAACTATGTTTGAAATTCTTGTTCATCTAAATAATATTTTATGTCTATATTAATTATGGTATGATAATATTATATAATATTATATAAATTTTCAAGTAATTATAAATACCATTCGAACGTATACATTGTTTACTTTTCATCATTTAATGTGTTGTATCATAATCGCCAGTTTTTATATGCACTTGGAAACGGCATCAAAATGATGTGTATTAGACACAGTATTTCTTTGAACTTCAATAAGATACATTATTGTTATGTTAGCTACATCAAAAAAGGATTTGGGAAAATCAGATATGCAGCTAACAGACAAGGGCAAGTAAAATAATAATAACAATATAAAGTAATAATGTGACCTTAGTGTAATGAAAAAATTCGAAACGTATTGAAGATTTCACTTGTCGCGACAGAGATTGACCCAAAAATCGATAAGAATATAATTAGGTAGGATGGTGATTATGATTCACTGAATAGCACAACAACAAAGGAATAGTGTAAAATAACATGAATATCATAATCTTTTAAAACCCGCGTCAAAAACCCTTTGCACGCTCATCTATTCCATACAGCTTGACTAGGCCGAAATTAGCATAAAGTTGGCGACTCTTGTAGACTATGGTTTCACTCAAGCGACTCAATGCAGGACACGTGTCAATTCTGGTAGTAGAAGAGATTCGGAGCGTACTCAATCCACAGCACTGCTCAAACTGACAAGGATCAACAAAATGCCCGAAGATCTTACGATGCGCAAGGAGCCCTGATAATTTACAATAACAACCGTTTAACGTGCCGTCCGAAGTTCGGATGCGTCCATTAAATTTTAACACTAGCCGTCACCCATCCAATTCACGATCCTTAACTCGATCGATCAATTACAATTGTCGAAAAACCGGGGCTTTGAGCGTTTCTCCTATGGAATAAAACCTATGTATCATATGGGTAATAATAGTCCGTTGGCGTTGATGATTTTCAGATGTGTGTTCGCGTATGGTTGGAGGTGGGTCACGAATGTGAGCCGCGGCGGTCGGCATCCGGGCGCGCGCTGGCGCTGGATTGGCGCGTGTGGGTGCGCGGGTTACACGGCTCCGACATCAGCTCCTTTGTACACAAGGTGGTCTTCAAACTGCACCCGGCAAGCGCCTTCGTCTACCCAAAACGTGGTAAGTTGGTCTACTTAATATTCCTTTGAAATAAATCTCGTCATTGCAAGTGATTTGAGTAGGAGCTGGGATTTTTTTCGACCCCGAGAAAGTGGATTGTAGCGGCTACACATAAAATATCGTATTTTGCAAGTATTATTGGGAGATGTCTCTACAACTGGGAGACTCTTTTCCTGATACGTGTCTCTGATGCATTTTATAACGATTGCACCAAAGGACCGTTACATTAGTCCAGACTCCGGAGGCGCTTATTAATTAGACTTATTCGAAGACTTATTAATTAAATGGTGTTTTGGTGAATCAAACTGAATAATACCAGGATAATGTGTAATCGTAGGAATTTATCAGTTCTACAGGTTATTTTAATTTTATTCTTATTATATTATTATTGTCTTTATTTTTATCCTAGAAATATTTAGAATCGCATAGGATTAAATTATAGGAATAGATTAGATTATCGTCAGGACCTCGTATAAAATGATTGTCAAATTTGTACTAGATATTTTTTTTGAGAAAATCTTATGCAAATCAATAGTTTTCCATTAATTTATGTCTACTTAAAAATAATAATCAACAAACACGGTATATATAGTGTATGTGTATGGTAAATGTTATCTATATTGTTATCAGATAAAATATTCTTATTATCAGTTACGTTTACTGTCTTACAGATTATTATTTCGTTTCCTTTTTATTCATATCGTTATTGCAGTTCTCCAAGAGCCGCCGTACGAGATTCAGGAATCCGGCTGCGCGTCCATAGACATACCTATTCACGTGTACCTGAAATGCAGTAAGAAACCAAAGAAAATTTGTCTCCGGTACGGCCTGCGCATCGAAAATAATGACAAAACCAGCTCGGAGTCCAAGTCTGTGTATTACGATTTCGAGAATCCTTCGGAACCCTTGTACACGGCCCTCATGCAAGGCGGGGGAGTGGTCATTAGTCGTACAGAAAATTGGAAAAAGCGCAACAATAAACTGTACTTCCTCTTCGAAAGTAACAACAAACAGCCTAAAGACTATGTCGCGAAGACGAAAAAATACAAATATATTGAGCCGGTCAGATGTAAACATTCGGCGAACTCTAAGTCGTACGTGTTCGATGACATTTACCCTAGACGTGGTAGTTGCATCGGCGCCGATTTCAAAGAGGAACTACGATCGGTGGACATGACTGAGGAAGAAATTGAACGTGTTTCCCATTTGTATTTATCGTTTAGCAGCTACGAGAGGTCTTCCAACTCTTTGGAGCTACCATCTTTTACAGACCCCATATATACGGTGCCCGAGTTGCCTGCCTTGTTGCGGCAGAATTAAAGACAGTACCTTTATTTTAATGTCACTCTTCCTTGATATTAATTGTGCCATTAGATTTTAATTATTATGTTACGTAGGAACACACGTTAAATATATTTTAAATGTTTTATATTGCTAATTAATTAGACTATTGCACTATAAATAGTGTAAATATAATAAATAAATTCGTTCGAACTGTTGTTAGTCACAGATTTTATTGTGAGTTTATGAGTGGATTTAATTTATGATAATTATGTACATTGACGTTTTACATATGTTGTGGTTACGAATTAGTGAAATTTTTATATTAAATATAGTAAATTTTTATATGTTTAACGGGATAATTGCAATAATACTTAATTTATAGTCTGTAGGCGTACTTTTACTAAAGTTTCCGTAGTAGAGATAACTATAAGTTCTTAAATACACTCAAATTGTACAATCATAGTGTACGTAGATACCTCAACTCTACAATACTAGTGAATTATGATTCACAACATATAAATTGCATCAAAATAGATTCGAATTAATTCCAGTTGGTACTTTTGAATTTACTCTTGAACAAATTAAGACAGGGATTGAAAATAATGAAAAATAATTTTAAAAGCATACAAAGCTCATGGAAATAGAACTCAAAATCAAAAAAACAAAATTAATCGAAATTCAAAAAAGAATAAAAAATAACCATAAACAAAATAAAAAACGAAGTCTGATAATTCATACTGCGCAAGTTTAAAATGAGTAAAAACATTACTATTTTTTAGGTGAACACTTTGTCCTACAACATTCATTTAATAAAAAAAAATGGAATAACGCGTGCATTATTGTTTCCTTCGAGATTTAATTGAGATTTTTTTAGCTAAATGTATTTATAATACTAGACAAGTTGTATATTGTAATTTACTGTAGAATACAAATGAAAAAATCAAATTTTGACAAATTTATTGAATGAAAAATAGTTAAATGCCGCAAAGACGCGAGAGTAGGTATTAAGTATAAATATTGTAATGGTGAATTTTGGTGCTTTTGTGACCCAATTATTGCAGTACTTATGTAGACAATAATAATTTAGTTAAGCTAATTAATTTCTAGTGCTGTGAGAAAGATCTCATGAGGTTACCCAGAGAGACACACGAGTTAGCAAGACGTTCAACGTGTTTGTTGAGTGTTATTTACTTTAAATAATTTATAATATTTAGGATGAGTAAATTGTATGCAAAGATTATTTTTATTTTTATATTCATTAATGCCCAGTGTAGTATAATGTTATTTTAATAGTTGTAATGTTATATTGATAAAAAAAAATTGTTCAAATTTAATAAATTAAATAATAAATAATTATAACTATCAAATTTCGGTTATTAACAGGGATGTTATGGAGCTCCGGAACCGTAACCGAAACTATCCGATATCCGAAATAAATGTATATCTGAAACCGTAACCGAATCCGATAAAAAGTTTCGGATAATTTTGGATAGAGGCAGAGTCTAAATAAAGCACCTTATGACTGGTTCACACTCACCGAGCCGACACATTAGCCGCGTCGTTGTCATGTTGGACAGTTTTTGTTTTTTCTGTGATTATAATGTCACATAACACCTAGAAACAAAGTCGAGCTTCATTATATTTTTTTTCCAAGACGTAAATCGCTTAATATCCATAATTCAAAATAATTTCCTATCCATAACCGTAACCGAAACCGGTAAAATATTAATCATATATCCGCATCCATATCCGGATCTGAAATTTCATATACATAACATCTCTATTGATTTACTCATTGTTGGCCATATTTCTTTATATACCTACGTTGTATTTCAGGTAAATAATCGATATATGTATATGTATATATTAGTGGAATATTTACTATTTGTATCCGTCACATCCGTGCAGCGCAGTTCCCAGAGCACGATATCAATTCATCGGGTCGAATTACTTGTATATTACATTTTAAGTTACAATAGACAATATTAATACAATTTAGTGAAAAATACCTACTTCGAGCAACTATTGTTTGCTGCACGCTTGCGTTATACTTCCATGGTTGTTGTTTTTGTACTCGTACCTGAAGTTTGGGAAAATATTACTTGACGTAGGATATATGAAACCAATGGTTACCTCTAAGCATATAATAATTACGTGTGTAGCACGATTTTATTATATTTAAAAATACTTGTCCGGGTACTTTTCAATGTTTTGTCTATGTTATTAAAAGGCGTTATGCTAATCTTTGATCAAAATTTTGAAGCAGTGAATTTAGGTATGTAATTTTCAGCTAAAAACAGAATGGAATATAATTTATATGACATCGAATTTCGGAAGCACTATCAGTGGTTATATATTATATCAGTATGAAACTTTTAAAATTTTATTGGGAATAGAATACACAGAATAATGCTCACTCACGGAGATTTTCATGTTAAGCACTTAAGTATTTTGTAATTATAACGTGTGATACATACTCAAGTAACATAGATAAGTGAAAATATTGTGAGAAAATCCCCCTAACCTGACATAACTCCTACGTTACATTCGGTTACGAGTAAGCAATCTGTGGTCAATCAGCGCAGCAGCTACCCTGATCTGTCTGTTTGATGTTATTGTAAAACTATTAACATGCATGTCATACTTAAAATAGTTTTTATATTTGAAGATGGTAATGTAATGTGAAATTATGATGATACTTATGATTATCATGATGTCACAGGTACATGTACTATAACCTACATACTCAATCCGATAAAGAAAATGTGATATGTGTTCTTTAAGACTATGTACCAGAATTATATACGGTACTGCTTAAGTACTATGGTACAGGAAAAGTATGTACTAATAAGTATGTCTTTTTATTCAAGTACAAAGTAATAAAACGCAAAAAATAAAAAGAACTCAAGAAAATACTTTTATTTAGTAATGAATTATTGTCATCCATTTTAAGTTGTTCTGTAATACGATGCTCAGTTGTGGTGGGAGAGGGCACATCATAGAGTACAGTTAAATAAAGTTAAGCATATTAATAAACGCATAAAAACTATTTCATAATCTTATAAATTGTAGGAAATGATAATAGGTGGCGTTAAACAAAGTAAAAAAGTTTCGAGTAGTCTCTTCATACAAGTATGTATAGTAGTACTTTTTAGATTGTATATTTTTACAAGTTGATAGATAAGTTGGCAATTAATTCTACATAACTCGAGGTGTAGAATATAATGTTCTATAATTACCTTGTATACCATTAGGAATATAAGCATCCCATGTCGTTGTGACACTCTGCGATTGAGGGCAGACCAAATAGCCTCCACCGTTACCAATAGTGTGGGTGTTCGTTGTGGGTGAACTGAGATACTTTGCTCACCAGTAAATCAGGGTTTCTTGGGGTTCAATCCTTAAATCCTTGCCTCAGTTCTGTGTTGGTACAAATCAGGTCTGCATGCCTGGAGTTCTCAGGGCGTGTCCCAGTATTGCCATTTATAGCACTGTACGGTGTCGTCGGGTTGCTCTCACCACTATAATCCTTTGCCACATTCACAGTAAAACTTTGTTCGGAGAAGTAAAATATTTATACCAGACTGATATAGTAGCATGCTCCGTATAATCCCATCATAAAGCCGCTTGCACGATTCACTAGGTCTTCCAATATTTGGCAGTAGTCTATTGAAGGCAATACCAGTAGCGATGAACCTAGAGGCTGTCAAATGCGCTCGGGTCCTATACGTAGTCTGTAGTAGAGGAGACCCATTGTTTTTTCCGAAGAGATCCTAAGGCCCAACATATAGATCTGTTCAACTGCCAACGAATTGCCAACTGCGGTCTGTTTGTCATTAAGTCTAAGGTATGTAATTAAATTTTAAAATTGCAAGTTCTATTATATTCACTATATATGATAGAGGCTGAGTAAATTTTACAAGTGATCTTTATAGCAATTCAACATTTGTTTTTGAGATTTTCAGCATATTTAATAACCGCTTTAATAATATCAAACAGGGGTAAAAAAATAATCTAGCTATTTTTCGCTTTCCGAAAGGCTATCTCCACCTTAACATTTCACAGTCTATTTTATGATATAATCTTTACATATAAAAAAATTAACCGATCATTATGCATATTTCTTTTTGTGATCCATCAGTTTTAAAAATATTGCTGGAAATGTTTCTGAACATTGGAGTTCCGATAAATTGAATGGTTTTGGAAAGTCCCACTTAAGCTGTCTTTACTCTATCTGTGTCGGCAAGACAATATTAGCCAGTAGTAAGAGTCACAGAGTACATTAGTGTAAGAGTCAACTGTTAACTGTCACTTCATAACCACGGACATAAGAAAGTCAATTCTTCACAAAATAGTCAATACGTTATGTTTTAGGTCGGTTGATTATCAATAAAATTATACTGTAAAACAAAAATCAATAATCTCTGCGTGGTACCTATTTAATGCAATTCAAATCTTTTTAATACTAAGTAAACTAAAACATACCTAGAAGTTATTCAGTACAAGATATAGCAAAATGGTGTGTGTTCCCTGTTTCATTATCCCTGTTTTGCTCTTTCTTTGGCATAAGTTTATTCAGCCATACGTTTTGCGGTTTTGGAATCCATGGGCCGTGAAGGACGCTGACGGAAATGTGAAGACCGAATTTCCTTTTAAGTGTGAAGGAGGCGTATGTGCGTTTAAGAAGAAAGACGATACGTACATGCAAGAGAATGACCAAAACAGAAAAAATATTAATGATTCCACTAAAGAAACAGTAAAACCTGATCGACTCAAAGCCGAATAACATTATTTCCATAGTGTAAAAAATAAATCTAATAAGTAATTCCCAACTGTATTTTATTGACCATGTTTCGGTGTACGGATTTTATGTTGACCTTTAATTATTTTCGGCGTTAATTTTAATATGTTTTTTGTTGGAATTGTGCATTTATGAAATGTATGAAGTATATTAATTAAATATTCTATAGTGATTTGTTTTTGAATTCCAGTATTCTTTACTGTTATTATTACAATACAGAGCTACAACAAATGCCACATTAATTATACTTGCAAAGTTGATTGTTACTAGACTAAAGATTGTAAGACATTTAGGATGTTATGTAGGGCTGCTACACTATTGATAGCAAGTGTATAGGAAAGTATATATATATATACCAATGATATATCAGATCTAGTTTATTTGTTTGTGTAATTTACCACAGTTTTAAATGATGCAACTGATATGGGATTCAACAATAATATATTTTTTATAATTGGACCCATTTATGCCTAAATGTACCAACTACAAAAAATTGATTTGGAGAAAATGACGTTTGAATTTGAGTTCTAATTACATATCGTTTTGACTTTTGCTTTAGCCTTATAGATACATGTTTTAGTTTGATCTGTATTACTTTACATTTTACAAATAATTTTAAATAAATATACCTGGTATATCTTGGCAAAATTTATTAAATCAATTAATTGGACATTAATTATTTATGCTATAATGTACCATTTAGTTTTATATTTATCAAAAGTTTTAAAAAGAGCATTCTGTTCCATCTGACCCAGAACTTTTTTTTAATGTGAATAGCAGACAAACAAGCAGATGAGCTACCTCATGGTAAGTGGTCACCAGTGCTGATGGACTTTGTAATACTAAAGATATTACTGATGCAATGTTGGCCAAGAAGGAAAGCACAGGTTCTCAAGCCCCAGCTAGAACACGCTGCATCGTTTGGCAGCTGACTCAAGGAGGATGGTAGCTAGCCAGGCAGGCTTCAAGTAAAGGTAGTTAATTATACCAGTAATAATATTAAGTACTTAAAAATAATGTAATCATTATGTGGAGCCTTACCGCCATGCAGGCTGGCTTCTGCCGTCATTGGATTGGAGCGAGTATTCTAGGCTGCCCCGATATGGCCAACAGAACTAGCAATATTAACAGATTTTTTGGAACAAATCTTAGACAACCAAAATTATTAGAAGTTAAAATTGTTTATAATGAGCCTTAATACTTGAGATTTTTTTTTTAAATTAACTAATTTCATTCAATGAACCAAATCATCTGGATCTTATTAAAAGTGTTAGGATTATACCACAGCTTTGTTGATCATTATAGCAGAATTATTTTGTACATGTTTCTAATGTGTGGCTTGGTATGAACCAATATGCATTATATGATGGGAATAATAGTTGAGCTGTTTTCTTAAGCAGTACTATATAATATTTTGGTCATTTTGGTGTCACTAACTCATTTTCTGATAATTTGTAGATTAGCACATTTTGACATAACTGGGCCCAACTGAGACTTCCAATAGTATTTTGCTATAATTAATTGGTCAGTTGGATGGGATATTATTTAGAATGTTTCATACAGAAATAATATTTACTTGATATGGAATTAGGATGTAGTAAAATGAAAAAAATTTGAAACACAAATGAAAAACTTGTACATATGAATAGTTATTATTTTATTCACAAAATGGAATTCATTGAAGAATTTATATTTATATTAATTTAATTTGTATTTACCATTTCACCACCACCATTTACCGTTTCAGACATCTTATTACCAAGATAGTAAATTGCGTGAACTAAAATTTTAACGAAATAATTGATATCAAAGTACCTATTTTTAACAAATATATATAAAATTATACTCTTAAATAATTTTATTGATCAACGAAAAGCCTCTATACACAAGGTTAAGGTGAATTGGATAATTCCAATAGAAATTTATATGAGATGAGCAGAGGTTTGTTTCGATTAATTATTCAAAGTTATTTTATATTAATTCCCAAAATTATTTTACCTCTATTGACTCAATAAAACGATTTATTATTAATATTAATTAGAATCTAAAACACCTTATTGGATTCTATAAATTAAAATTTTGAAATGCAAAGTATATTATATTGTGGGTGTAGGGGATATTACGAACTACATTGGGTTAATTCCGAAACTATTTTCTCTATGCTCTTTTTGCACTTTGACCGAAGGTTTAAATTTCTTTTTCAATCGTAATTACCCCTCGCATAAAATGTCATCAATTTTGTTAATGGTATTGCTGATCTTATTTTTTGTAACATGCTTACTTCGGAATTATCCCCAAACAAGTCTAAGATTCTCAACATTTTAGTTAAGAATTTATATGAATGATAAAAACTAGGTGAAGATTTGCATGCAAGCAGCTGAGCAAAACGAAGAGAACTAATAAGGAATAGTAATGTGGCGTTCCCATATTCTTTTGTTTCCAGTATTTTCCCCTGGGGAATATACCCAGAAAGTTTTCAATATTCCCGGGAACAATACCGGGAATATTCCCTATTTTCCCAGGCATGGCACAATGCTAACAAGGAGTACCTAGAGCGGTGACGTATATTCCACTCGGCGAAAGACGTCCACTGCTGGACAAAAGTCACACGTACGTATACCTACACAATATACGGAAAAATAAAAATACAAGAAAATACATATGCAACAAAGTTACTATAAAGTCACGTAAAAACTCCCATTTAGGACGATGCTATGTAATACGTGTATATCTAATTAAGACAGCCATGGCTTTGTCAGTTTGAGATCCAGTGCTAATTGGTAGAAAAAAGTTATGCGGGGTTATTAGGAAATTTGTTTATATCGAAATTACTCCTCTGGGATAATTCCGAAAAAATTAATAAGTCCACAGCTATGACGTTATGGTCCTGACAAACCGTCACAAAAAACAATAATCTATCATAAAAACGAACAAAACCTGAAATAACCTACCAGAATTTCGAGAAAAGTATGTTGGGGATATTACGAAACAACAAAAATGGGACAAAAATCACTTTTTTGAGGAAACCTGACACTATGCAAGTGTCGTTGACGCTGCTGGCTCACGACAAATGACGCGGCAGGACAATTACGATGGTGACTAGACAAATGTTTCCAATAAAAAAATACTACTAACAATAACTAGATATTTTGAATTATCGGAATATCCCATTTTCGGAATCACCCAATGCACCCTACATCTTCTTTTCAATATTTGTCAGAAGTTCTAAAATGACTTGTAAATAAGTTAATATACCAATAAGATACCAATTATCAAAGTCATTATTTATTCGAATATACAAGTCAAAGTGTTTTTGTCTACTGCTATTAGTTATTGTTATTAGTGGTGTTGCAAAATATAAACATTGATCTATTGTACTGAAATATAGTATTTTCGCGTACTATATATTTCTTCAACAGTATATAGTACGGAATCCTGAAATACAGTACAATACAATATATTATAGTACGGTTGGCACCCCTAACTGCTAACTATACAATAAGAATTTTATACCTACTTCCTAGCAAACAACCGCAACTTCGTTTGTGCAGATATTTCAATAATTTCAAGCGTTGTTCAAGCCAAGTATGTTATGAAGCTCAGTAACCGTAAACGAAAGCATTGGACATCCCAAACCGTAACCGAATCCGATAAAAGTTTTGAATAATTTCGGATAGGGGCAGAAACTAAATGAAACACGTTATGACAGGTTTTCGCTGTCTAAGCCGATACACTTGCCACATCTTAAGACTTTTTTTATTATTTAATTTATAAGGTCTTTTTTCCATGATTATATTGCCAAATAATACCTAGGCAAAATGTTACCTTGTAAATAAATTATATTTTTTTTACAAGTCCAAAATCATCTAATATCCGTAACTAAAACTATCCGACACAATCGGATATTTCGAAATGATTTCATTTCCATTACCGAAACTAGTATAATATTCATGTCCAAATCCGAAATTTCATATCCGTAACATCCCTGGTCGAACTTACTTCACCATCACAAAATTTATTTCATCTGTAATATTTATTTATTTATTCATATATTATCTCCAATACACATGAATCACAATTTATACGGTTTAAAACAACACTGAAAAATAATAAGATATACACAGGACACACTGAAAGTTCTGCGCTTCTAGTAGGTCATGAATGTTTGAATTTCGAATGTTATGTTTTTTAAACATAAGAAAATTTTGGTTTAAAAAAAATAGTGGGAAATCGTGTGTCAATTGTTTTTTATCACAAGTTGAAGTTCGTCGTCCGTAGCAAAAATGGAATTAACGCGAAAAGATTTTAGGGCGTTGATTTTTTATGATTTTAAAAGTTCATTGACTCCGCAAGACTGCACTGCTCGTCTTCAAAATGCTTTTGGGAGGAAAGCACCTCATTTGAGCACCGTAAGGCGGTGGTACACAGAATTTGATCGTGGCCGTGTTTCTCTCCATGATGAATTTCGTGAAGGTCGGCCCTCAACTGCGATCACTGAGGAAAATGTGGCTACTGGCGTGACACCTATGAGGAGATTCGAGGTCATTTGAGGATTAGTATAAGGAAAATTCAAAAAATCTTACCTCAACATTAAAAGTTAGGAAACTTGTCGCCGCTGGATTCCTTATGAACTCATTCCAGAACAAAGACGGATTCGTGTTGATTGGTATAAAAAAATGTTGTTAAAGTACGATACTGTATATGACATTGTGACAGGAAATGCAATATAGATATTTATTTTATAAGTTACGTTTACTTTTCATTGATTGTTACTAGTTCTGTATTTGATGAAAATTCTTTTGTACTTGGTGGATGAGCGGGGCACCCGGTAAAACGGGTCACCAACTCAGTACAGGGGCCCTTGCCACATGTTACTGCGCTTTATGTTTAATCAATAAATACATTTTTTGTTATTATTATATTCCGGAATGAAAGCAGCAGTCTTCTGCATGGGTGGTTGAAGGTGACAGAAAACCAACAAAATTGAGACAAGGGAGAAACGTAGGTAAAAAAATGATTGTGTTTTTTCTCCCAGGCATGTCCAATCTGTACGATTCTATTTGAAAAGCGAAATACAGTTAATGCTGAGTAGTACACTTGTTTTGTTTGTTTGCTCAGTGTCTTTGAAAAAGTTAGAGAAAAGCGACCAAGTCGCATTCAATTCACCATGACAATGCTTCGGCGCACACCGCGAAAAACAGAAAGCTATTTTTGACTCCTGCTGGCTGTAGAGCTAGTGACCCATCCCGTAAATAGTACACCATGCGATTTCCTTTATTTTCCTAAACATTAAACATTTGATAAAAGGTATGACATTTACCAGGCCGTAATAGCTTTCAACCATAGCTTCGCGGTTTGTACTGCTTGTAATTGTATAGATCAAAAAAATCCACATTGTAATGCTACTGCAACGTCGGGAGCAATAAAATTTTAGTTAAGTGACAACATCAGTTATTATTAATATACTACAGTGTTAGTTCACTTAGTCGAAGTCAGGAATAGTAAACAACCAGTTTATCGGAATTAATTCAAGCATTTGAACCAGTATGGTCGATGTGTTTCAACCGGTTAGATATTCCTCAGTTATTAGAAAAAAACCGTTGCTTAGCAACGGAAAATAATAAGGGTTTGCAACCAAACTAAGCCTACGTTCTATATAAAAAATACACACACTAAATTATTAATATCTTTGCTCTTGTTCTGCTTACCTGACGTAGAATCGCCACCTTTTTTAAGTCAGTAAAATTATGAATTTGGTATCTTGGTTATTTTATGTCAAATATTTCCGATCTAATCTACAGTAGGGATATTATGGATATGAAATTTCGGATATATGAATAATATTTTGTCGGTTTCGATTACGGTTACGGATATGAAATTATTTCGGATTATCCGATTGTTTCGGATATGGATATTAGATGATTTGAAACTTGTAAAAAATAATATAATGTATTAAAAAAGTTTGACTATATTTCTAAGTATTATGTGATATTATAATAACAAAAAAAATAATAGTCTTAAAAATGAGAACGATGCGACTAATGTATCGTATCGACGGGCGAAAACCTTTCCGAAATATATTGGATACGATTTCGGATATCCGACAGTTTTGGTTACGCTTACGGAGCTGCATAACATCCCTAATCCACAATACAAGGCATACGGTCCGTTCACTATAACTTGTTCCTTGCCAACATGTTGGTATTCCCCTTTTCCCTAAGGGGGTCTCATCCGATGAAGGTTTAGAGGCCGTATGGTCAAAACCAACCCCGGGTGGTGTTTAGTGGGTAGGCTCCTAAGTTTATCGGGAGTCCCACATAACGAGCGCAGCTGGCTGCGCTGGTATGCATGAGCATTCACTACCCCCCCTTTCGCGCATCACCGGAGGGTAGCCCTTCTCTCTTTGCTGGGCGCAAACAAAAAAAAACTTTATTGGTATTATTGCTTGTCAAACTGTTGTTGTGAAAAGTGCTGCGTTGGTTTTTGTGTAATTGATAAATATTTTCACAGTTATCATGCCAAAAGCAGTGCAAGAAAGATCGTTTTGAAAGTGCGTGCTTTTTGTGAAAGAGAAAAGGTCCAAGCTCAATGACAGGTTAGATATTATGCCTATATTATGGGTAGTTGATAATAATAATTGAATGACTTATTTACATTTATAAATTGAATTTGCGATAACTTCTGCTATATTTCTAATATTTGTATTGAATTTTGTTGGATAAAAAGAATACAAACAGTTTATCTGTCTATTACAGGCATGTCGGATAAAACTATTAGTAGGCTAACTAAAGAAAGTCAAGGTGCAACCTCAATGTCCCAAAGAATTTAGGCTCCTGGAAAAAAACGTCAAAAAGTTACAATATTGGAGCTGGATGATTTGGATTTATGTGCAATAAAATCCATGAAATGCATACTGTTAGAAAAGTTGTTCCAACCTTGAATAAATTACATATGGATTTAAAGAATGACAAATTTTAATGGAACTAGAAGGACTTTGTGAAAAATATAAAGACAAATTCGATTATAGTAAAAAAAGTGTGGTTCTAAGCGGAAAATATTAATGGAGAGACACGACATAGTCGCATGGAGACGCTTTTTTATCTATAACCTTATAGGACTGGCAAAAACAATGCGAACACGTTAATAATTTAGAAAACAATTATGTACGTAGTGGCTGCATGGATACGATTACTGAAAAGTTTATAATAGAATTAAGAAATGATAGCGACACAGAATTGGACCCATGACGATGTTCATACAATGATAGTGATATGTCTGGAGTTCTTCGTATAGATCATATTTATTCTCTGAAAAACTAGAATGAATAATTTAATATTTAAATTTATCAGTAACTAAATTTCGTTAACTTACATAATACGTATTTAAAAATATTCAAGTAATAAAGTAAAAAAAGGCAATAGTATGAAAATGTAATTGGGTGAATGCTACATTAGACACTGGCAACACTACAGTCAATACTGCCAATTCCTACCCTAGCTACAATTATGGTAATCTGTGTTCCCACGGCAAGGGAGAAGTTCACAGAGTACATTTTTATATACTGAAATAGAGACCAATCTTCGCCGCTTAAACGGGAATAGCTTTAGTGGCTCCATCTGTATTTTCTCCACTAAACTACTACATTCTATTGTGACGCTCATAGTTAGGTTTCACAATTTTAATTTTTGTAACAAATAAGTACTTAACACCAAATTTGTCGAATAATAAATATTAAGTAGATTTAATTTAATATTTTAATAGTGTTAAATACTTAGATGTTGTGATAATGGAGCCGGAGGTTACGAAATAAAATGTATTACTTTTTCCTGTAATGTTTAATATAATAATATTTAGAATATAACGGTAAAGGATAATTGGCGTAATTTACATTTATTTTTCCGCTAATTATTTTTTGTATACTTTTACATCACTATTAAAGCATTCGGGAATACAGCATTGGTTCTTGGTAGACATATCTGTTGTTTTCAGAGAAACACCACAGGAGTACAGCACCGCAAATGAAATACTGATTATTGGAGTCCTATCTCAAAAACTATAACTAACACACACTAAATATAGAGTACTGTCTCAAATCACATAAACAGCAACAAGTTTAATATGTGTATCAACTTTAAAATTTTGAATACAAATTTTCCCTTGTCACTTTGGACTAGTCTTGTCAATGTCATTATACTTGCCATCTAGCTTTCTCGATTACCTACAGTATTTATATTCCATCATCATCCATCCATCCATCCATCCATCAGCCTTTGGAGGTCCACTGCTGGACATAGGCCTCCCCTAACTTGCGCCACTCTGACCGGTCCTGTGCCTTCTGAATCCAGCGGATGCCCGCTATCTTCTTCAGGTCGTCAGTCCACCTGGTCGGGGGGCGTCCTATGCTCCAATTATATATTCTATTATATTCTATTTATATTCCAAATTAGGAGAATTCAAAAAAATACCTATTTAAAATAGTATTCACATTATGCTTTTGATTCTTATTTTTTGTATCTTCATTATGCTTTTGATTATTGTAAAATGCATAAAAAGTCAATATTTACATTAATATTAAAATGTTACTTATATACTATTTGCTTGTTATTGCGTAGATTTTGGTGAAAATCTTTATTAATGGCAACACTGTAAAGTTATTATAACCCGCCTTAGTCAAAAAGTATATTAATCTAATACAATTTTTCAATCTTACTTGTTCTATAAAAATATGTCGTATAATCAACCCACTAGCGAACTCTGGTTTTTTTCCTCAACATCGTGTAAATATTATACAATTTCAAAAGCCACATATCAAATTGACTGTAGCATACATTGCGCATACCTTCGTCTCTTGTCGGTTTTTTATAGTCGTATTTCCAAGATTTTAGTACTAAGATTGTACCGCCTGGAGAAGTTAAACTGAACGGACTATACTATCGGATATCACCCAGTTTATACTAATGTACTCTGTGATATCACCTTATCCACTACGACGTGCTAAAGGTCATGCCTACTAAATACTCGTATTAGGTATTTTTTTTATATTAAGATTAGACGGAACAAGTGCAGTTACCAAATCAGACTCATTGAAATGAATAAAAGAGCGTTGATAAAAAAATAAAAACAAAGGATTTTAGGTTGTACAGAGTCATTATTGAAGATATTTTCGTATTAATTAAACGCGGCAGGGAAAAATTAATTATTGTAAAAATATAAGACCAGTCTTTTTGTCAAGACATATTCGGAAATTAACAATCAAAATAAGATTTTAATAATGCAATGCAATTAACGAACATCATAGGCACATGCATATGCAATAATCCAGGATTCCCAATTGAACATTAGGGATGTGGAATAATATATGAACGACACATTTTATTATAAATTAAGATAAAAAATACTGACCAATTATTTTATTAAGTACTATATTAAATAAAATAAAAAAAACTATTGTACACTCTTATTTATTTTTGATATATATTACCTAAAATAAGAGATAAATAAGAAAATAAGTTACACAAAAACAATCATATATAAGGCGTCATTAAAACATGGCCAATATAGATAGAACATTAAAATTTAAGGTGTTAAAAAAACAATTTCCATGATCCTTTTTTTGTGATGTGTTATAACTTAAAAATATTGATTCCCATAAAATGGAATCATATAAAATAATGTTAAAGTGTATAGATATATATCCAGTAAAATGTCCTCTACTTACTGGTTTTAATAAGTTAAATTACGGTCTACACTTAACCAACATAGCCTCTCACAGTCCATTGACCTAGGAGGGTAATTAAAAACTCTCAGATGAATTAACTTACATTATAATAAATCAATACAATAATGTACAAAATATACAATATGTTATAACAATCATTCAATTCAACAGTCTTATAACTTTATATGCCTATACAGTATTGCACTTAAATCGCCAGTTATGAGGTGTAGTACCTTGGGAATCGGTCATTCTGGTGTTCTATCAATATCATTAATTCTTATATTATTAGTAGTAGCTTGTTACATGTAAATCTGTTGGCAACTATAGCAAGTTTCGCAATTATATCAGCTCTACCAGATGTGTACATTATATTTTCTCACATAAAAATATATCCAAAGATACTTTGCTTGTTTTTGTATTCTTAATTACACATAATATATCAAATAAGAAACTTTACAATGCTGAGTAATCATGAGCTATATTTTGAAAGTCTACTATGATACTTAATCCATTTTTTAAAATACATAGGAAATGCCACCTTCTTAAATCTAGGAGACTTATTAATTATTTTACAATTGCATAAATGTAAATTTAAAATAAGCATTATTTACAAGTTATTCTAAAATATTAATTACAAACAGCTAGCATCCTACTAATTGTATCAGCTGCTGTACTGTTGACCGGTCAAGTAGACATAAATCAAAATCAAATGTTTGAGTGGTCACTTCATAACGGCCTGTCTCAGCAATTAGGTTAACAACTCTTTCTAGATCTTCATTGTTCTTGATCATCATTATTCGTTGTTGCAGACCCCGAAGTTGCACCATGTAGTCTGGAGACAGATCACCTGGCTCTGCATCTTCGCCTAGACTACTAGAAACACCATTATCTTGAACCTTGGTCTCAACTGAGAGGGAGCCACTACTCTCTCCACGTTCATTATCATTATTTGATGGACCAGAGTCTGCTGCCTTGGCTATTTTTCTGTTTTCCGCATCTTCTTCTTCAGCTGCTTTTCGTTTTCTTCGCTTTTCTTCCCTTTTGGAAGATTTATCTTTGTGTTTCTTCGATTTCTCTTTTGGTTGAAGTGGAGGTGGCTCCACTACAGGCTCAGGGTCAGGTTCATGTTTTATTTCAAGATCTGGTTCTGGTTCCAGTTCCGGTTCTGAGGAAGGTTCTCGCTTGACAGGCTCAGGTGATGGATTTTCTACTTTAACTTTAATATCATCGTCATCAGCTATTATAGAGCCTTCAGAGTCAGAGTGACTGCTATTGGCATCTTCTGTTCCTATATGTAAAACTTTAACTATGCCACTTTTAGAACTACACTGAGAGGCAGTGTCTATAGATATAGGTGAAGTGGGTTCAGGTATTGGTCGTTCTTTTATGGTAGGAGTCTCCCTAAGTTCAACAATTTCTGGTTTCTCTGGAACAGTATCGCGAACTTTTTCATGCTTGTGTTTCTTCTCTTTGTTTTCCTTATGTTTTTCTTTAGATTCATCACGCTTTTTATCTTTTTTCTTATGTTTATGTCTTCGTTCTGACTCTCCTTTTTCTTTTGATTTGTGAGTTTCGGGACGTTCTTCAATTTCTGGTGGAGGAGTCTTTCTTAGGTTTTCTATAGAGAATTTGTTCAAGGCTTTTTCTTTTGCAACTTTTTCCTTAACTACAGGTTCTTTTAATACTTCTTTCTCTTTTATTAATTCTCTGGGTTTATGCATGTCTCTCTGTGGTTCTTTAAGAGGCTCTTTTGGGGATTCTTTGGATTTATGGTTATCTTTTTTATGTTCTTTCTTCTCTTTCCTCTCTTTGTCTCTATCATGACTTTTTTTTTCCTTTTTCTTTTTCTCTTTTGGTTCTTTCTCTAATTTGGATTCAGTTGACTTTTCTTCAGCTTTTAATTTCTTTTGTTCAAAGTTGTCAGGTGTATGTTTCGGTGCCCTATATTCATCTTTAACACTTGATGCACTGCTAGATCTAGGTACTGGACTAGGAACTCTTTTACTTGGGCTTGGACATCTTTTCTTCGGAGGATCTGGTGAGGGTGCTCGCTCACTTGGTCTTTTAGGAGCTTTTTCTTTTGATCTCTCTGCATCTTTATTATGGCCTTTTATTTTTTCAGGACGATTTTTGTCTTTTTCCTCTTTTATTTTAATTTTTTCGGGCTTAGGTTCTTTACGTTCATGTTTAGACTTTTTATCTGAACTCGATCGTTCCTTGTCTTTCTTATCAGATTTTGCAATAGTTGTATTTTTATCATTTTTTTTAGGTTCTGGTGAAATTTTAGGGGGTTTCTGTATAGGTGCTCCAAACAAATTTTCAAAACTTGTTGTTTTTAGTGGAACTTCTTCCTTGTACTCTTTACTTTTATGTTTTTTAACATTTTCTGATGATAATTTAGACTTGCTGATAAGTTGCTGCTTCTCATCAGTAAATGAATCTCTACTTCTACTCTCTTGATCTGGATTTGTGTAAAATGCATTATTTGTGTTAACCATAGGCATACCTCCACCTTTTAATAATTTTTTCTTAAAGTCATCATTAGGATTTTGAAAAATATATCTGTCCTTAAGAAATCCACTGTGTTGTAATGTAAAATTGTATGTAAATTTAATTTTCTTGGGTTCATCTTTATTCTTTAAGTAAATCTCAATAGGAAAAATGAAACCTGCATAGCCAGATTCCTTTATAGAAAAGGGTGGTTCTTTAACAACTGAAAAAAGAAAGAACTTATTAATGACAGAGACCCGTATGTTTTGTATAGCATGAATAGTAAAAAAATTGTAAAATAATGGGATCTATAAAATTTGTACCAAGTAATATTTTGGTGTAAATAACTAATGATTATAGATTTGATTTGGGGAAGGTTGCAGTAGTACCTACAGCGTTAAATAATATTATTTTATTAGACCTACATTGTATTAAACTAAATTAACCAATTAGTATAAAATGCTGTCAGATCAACCTCAAGGGTTGATGTTTTATACATCAATAGATAAAGGGTATGTTTATGTATAATAGCAACATTGCAATGTGCTTAATGATCCTCTCTCAGAGTTTGTTTTGTCAAATGATTCTTTACTGTATTATGATGAACAACGAGTATATAGTTGTTCTTGATAATACACTATTATAAGTATTTACATATTTAATTTAATATTTCTGAAAATGTTTATAAAAATATTCTATATACGTAAAATTAACATACCCAACATTAAAATATATAATTACCTCGCCTTGGTTTAGGGAAGGTTTCGTGTAGAAGAAAAACCACTTTTTCCACAAAATGACTTATATCAGCACCTTCTTGACCGCGGACAAATACCTCCCAGTCATGAGTGAACCCTTCTGGAGTCTTTTTGGATTTTAGCGATGCCTCATGTCCAATCTCGAAGTTTACCCTTATTGCTGACATCTTTTACCTTAAAATGTATAAAAAGTGTAATTTCATACGAAACTGGTATTTTGATTACCTATCGACGCTGAAAATAAAGACTATAAATATAGGCAAATACGCAATGTCAAAGTAATTCTATTATTAGAAGCGTATCACTTACAGAATTGCAACAATTTTCACTTAAAAAATGTTAGAACGAAACACTCGTCACAAAATCATAAATCATTGCATTGATAAAAATATTACTATTTATGACAAACGAAAATATTCTTTTAGCGCTTTTATTATTTTTGACCGCCATCTTCAATTTCCATATCGACTCGACAGACTATATATAGAAATAGAAGATAGAAAATAAATTTAAATTACCCATTAGCACGAGTACCCAGAAATTTAAGATAATACTATGGTTCAAACACTACAATGAAACAGTTCAATCAATAATCTTAAACTTTAAATTGTATTTATAAAAGACGGCAATTAAATTTAAAAAAAAAAATTTTTTCTTCTGTACCATTGTGTATAGTCTAATGCCAATGTCATTGGTAATAAAATTAGGTTTATCGTTTTACGTACGTTAGTATACTGTCATCTATGGTTTTACGGTACAGAACTTAACTCATAATTGCTGTTTATCCCTATTTAATATCTGAATTTAAAAAATATATAAATGTCGCGACTACTTACAGTTGTTTTTCAACCAGTAAAGTAAGTTTTGGCATTTTTGGAAGATTCATATTTAAAGCGTATTACTAAACCACCCTCGCTATTTTTCAGATAGGTAGACAGATATTTTTTAGTTACACCTTTACGTTTAGTTTGGAGTCCAAACTAATCTCTTCTGGTGCAATGCTAGTCGATCGTGGTGCATTGCTGAGCAACGTATAAGATCATGACGCTGGATCCCTTGATTTTGTATCACGTGGGTATTCCTATATAATGATGATAGGTTTTTTTTATCTACCTGGCTAGCTATTTTCCACAGTCAACTGAAATGTTTTAGCGTGTTTCGATTGCAATGTCGAAGAGCCAGTAATAAGAGCGTTTTCCACTTTTTATTTTTGCCAATAACACTTCGCATGTCTGATGTTATGAACATTCACGAGCGGCGATGACAATCTAGTCCCTCGTGTACTACGACATAAAAATATACTATGTCTTGTTCATAATCACAACCAAGACTTAACTGTCCTACTGCTAGGCATTGTTCACCAAGTGCATAACTGAATTGTTATCCAAATCCAAGCTAGACTATAACCTGGAACCTTTTTATATAAAATTGATCTTCAAATCACCAACTAGTCTTCAACTGCTCCCATACCTTTTATCATGCAATAAATCTGAAAAACCTCACCCTTTCATTTTCTTATCATGTTCTTGTCATTTGATGCAAAACATTTTTATTGTATTTCAGAATGATCAGCCAAGTTGTTCAAAGCCTTTCTCAAACTACTGTAAACACTAGTCTTGTGAAACCAGATTATTTTTCTTTTTGGACCATAAGAACAAAAGTGCGTTGTCACTTTCCTCGGCCTAATGAAGTAAAGAGAGTCCGGCGCCATGGATGGGCTACCAGGATATCAACACCAAGTGGTCGTAGAGTTATAATGAGAAGATTATTAAAAGGAAGATTTGTGTTGTCACATTAATTGTCTATTGATAGTTTATATTGTTAGTAGTAACCCCTGAATGAATGTAGATATTTCTGCAATTTTTAATTTAAAATAAAAGAATTCTATATAAATCAAGTTTTATTCAAAACTCGATCATTATATCACCCAACAAATCTAGAATACTTATGACTAAGCAACATATTTATAAAAATAAAAATTAATGCTTACACACTTACATTCTGGATTGTGAATTATAGATACCATGGAAATACATGACAATACTTGGATTTTCAAGACTCAAGGAAAAACATTTGTAAATAAATGTTTGTCCTGACTTAGAATGGAAACCATAGCTGGACTTTCGAAGACAGTCCTTTCCAAAATAAGCTAACAGGTCATAAAAGGAAATAAATAAAGTTTAATCTTGTTTCTATAGTTAATTGCCCTTAGTCATATATTCTGCCATTGTGGATATTTTAACTATAAGAGTTTATGACTTAAAATGGCCGCATTGGCCCTCTAAGTTTGTATGCGTTAGTTTTATTTAATTTATAATAACACCTTTATTACATACATCCATAATGGTCTATAATAAATTGCATTCAATTAAAAAGATACTTCTGCTGAGAATGATTAGAATCATCTGAGTTAGGAGTATGTGCTGGTTTCAGAAGATTTGATATTTCAGATACTATCAGAGTTGTTAACTTAATAATTGCAAGATGAGCTGCAAGTTGCAATACCAGTGCACCAAAACCTTTATATAAACCACCCATTCCTTCCTTAGCTATTGTGGTGTTATAACAGTCCATAAATCCTTCATAACCCGTCAGTATTGGTGTCACTGATGTTCCAGTGTCCAAATTGTCTATTATTGTGCGGGTTCCCTGTGAACAGGAATTTTGTTATATTCAATAGTTGCTATTTTTTTATGAAATTAATTTTAAGTTTTTATGTAAAAAGTATGCTTCACTGCAGGTAGATTATCAGGTTTTACATAGCTATGGGCATGCTTTACTGGATATAGCATGATCAGGTTAAGTGTAGTTATAGACTTCAAGGCATATAGTTGTTCAGAAGTAACATAAATACTAATGGATACTTCAACAGTCATATTTATATATAATTAATTTTGTTTCTATCCACAAAAAAGCTTAGTATTGATTATAATGTGTATATTTTTACAAGTTTCTTACTTGTATATGCAGCCTGTGTATGATCGTTTCTATTGGAAAGAATGCTATTTCCATGACAATAAATGAAAATATGTTTGCCTTTAAATTTATATCTTCTATTAGAGGGTTGGGCGTATTTTTTAGATTAGCATTGTGCATATCGCTCAGCTCGTGTCTGTGCCTTTGTTGAAAACGAAGAATTCTCACAGTTATATTCTTCAGCACTAAACTGAAAATGAATTTTTAGTGTAATAGACTTAACATATAATATAGGTATTGGAATCTTATTATAATGGATTGTATTAATCGTTTCCTATATTTTAATTAAAAAGCAATTTGCATATCATATCAGTTATGATAAAAGGGACAAGTGTAATATATTAAGAAATTCTTATCCAAAAAAAATTGAATAAATTGAGAAAGTATAACAGAAATTGTAACAAAAAATTAGTTAATACATACTGTGCTAAATATTTAGAAATACCAAGTCCTGCTGTTGGTAAAACTATCGCCCATATGGGTAACATTCTACCACGGCTTGGGGTTCCCCATTCAAGTATACGCATAAAACCTTCCCTAAACACATCAAATAGAGCAGGTTTGTCACTAGCAATATCACTCTGGACAGTTTCAACAAGGCTGGCTGAATAAAATGGTGTTATGATTGCTAGGCTTATACTGTAAAAAAAAACTTAATTTTAAATCACCATATGATTTATATTATGAATTTGGTAGATAATTAATAATTATGTAGTGTTTTTCTAAAGTTTTCAAATTCCATATAAAATTTTTAATACTTAATAATTGTCATAAGCTTTCCACTTGGTTGACAGTGTGTAGCAGCTGTTGATGGGAGGTGACGTAATAGGTGACTAAATAGTAAGTAGTCACAATACAATGTTAAGTTACTATTGTAGTCAGTCTGTATTTTTGTTAAATTTTGACATATATACAAAGTTTATTTATAAATATCTTTGAAGTAACTGTACAGTATGTAGAAGCATTTGTTATAATCTATTAAAATTAAGTAGACTTTATTATGCCAATACACATCATACAATAATATTTGAAAGCAATTAGATGAGATATATTACCATTTGAGAGTCAAGTGTTGCATGAATTGTAATACTGAACTGCATTTTCCAATCTCCCTGAAAAATATTAATTATGGCCATTAAATTGAACTGTTTCAGACTTTTCAATGTATATAATTAAAAGAAAAAAAATTAAGGTCAATATAAGGTTCAATCTCACTTTGGCCATCCAGTGCCTTTTGATATAACATCTTCAACAGCTAAATTAAGACCCTTCACTATGCATGTGGAGCCGATTCCCTTCCATAATGTAGTAAAATCTTGACGCCTGTGTAACCTTGCAACCACAGGTAATAATGTATATGGTACTATGTGGTAATTTCGAAGGGTGTTGTGCACCTAGTATAAAAATATAATGTGTTTTATTGTATATAAATATTAATAATACACACAAGTTTATGTACAACCTGTTAGCAATTTGGTACCAGTTCTAGCTACATACCAATTGCAACATCAGGTTTATGGTAATGTAACATAGTAGAACATCATTGTAATCATTTTGGAACACTTAGTATTTGGCTTAGATGGATATTGTATAAAATTATCTACAATACACAGTATGCATCAATATAGATATGTAATAGTCTGACAATACCTGACATTGTCTTCTAAGAACAATGAATGGATGACTTAACAAGTTCTCTGTAATTAAACTTGCTACACTTATTGCTGTGGTCACATAAGCATTACTTTCTGGAAATAAAATGATACAAATCACGTTAACAGTTATTGCGTCAGGCGCGTCAAAGTTCGTAGTTTTTACGTGTTTGCTTTTTACCTTCTTCTGTGCTATCGTCCATAACTAATGGAGGTCCTTGATATTCTTCATTCAAAGGCGTGTGATACCCATATATCTGTTGATAGCGCGTATCATACAAATCGTTCGTTTCTCTATTACGATCCAAGCCAAACGGTCGATTGTAACCACTGTAGTCTCCAAATCCGGCCATTTCTAATTATCTAACAACTAGAACATTATATTATCAATTCTACTTGCTAACTCAGTACATTGTGCCTTAAATTTCTATGTGCTGCTTGATGTACAACTCATATATTATCGGTTATCAAATTACCGTAAATTATTTAAAAAAAAATAAAAAAAACACCCAATCTATTCAGATTCATATTACATTCGGAAATCACAAATGTCAGTCTGTTGTCAAATTATTGATGACATGTCAAGTTAGTTATTTCGAAGAGAAGTGAATTTTTGGAAATCTGTTGCTCTATATTTTTTACATCCGGAAATAGTCAGAATATAGAGTTTCGAATAGTTCCGCAACTTTGTAGTTCAATCATAAGACAGTTTCGCAGAGTACTCTTTATTAAATCCTAAAATGAGGCTCTGTGGTAGTCTGAAATATGTCTACATTGACATTCAGACTTGTCAGACTGAGTATGTTTTACAGGAAAACTTTAATATACTTCAAACGATCGTCAACATTCAACATCAGAAAAATAAAATCGTAGAGAGAGAAGTACGGCGAGACGAAGCTAAGACGCATGTTCAATTTTCTATCTGTCCTTATCTTTTGTAAAGACTTCTACAGCTTACTACCAGCGAACGAATATCGATTTAAATTAAATGGGACAATAGTTCGGTAGCCCTAAAAATGAGTTTAAAAAATCGAGAAAGTAAATAAAAATAAAATGTTTGTCGTGATCGTATTGTACTTATCAACCTTGAGGTTTATTAGTATGTAAATGTTTTAGTGAACTCTGACATTTATGTGTTATATTACGGTTGAATTATTTACAGTATACTTATGTCTTCAGGTGTACTTGCACAAGGCGAATGCACAGACGTGCGAGGGAGGATTATATCCCATGGACTCCACTACGTCCCTGGCCCGGATACTTGTACACTTTGTATCTGTGATAATGGGCTACCCAAAGTATGCAAAGCAGTATTGTGTTCCCCACCACAGGTAAGTCCTTTGGTTAGAAACCTAATATAAATAATATATAAATATGTATTTGCTATTTCGTTTACTACACTAGTCATCTTCATCCTCCTGCCCTTACTCCAATTTTATTTGGGGTCGGTGCAGCATGTATTTTTCTTCCATACTTCTCTATCAGACGTACTACACTAGTAAGGGTGAGCATTTATTTTGATATTATTTTTATTATACCAATGAATAAGGGAAATAACTTTGGTGAAGGATAAGTTGTACAATGACCAACCCTCATGAAGTTAGGTGGTAAAAAGGAAAGTTTAAAGATATCCCAGTAAAAAATGTTAAATCTTCAGGATCAAGATGTAAATGATAGACCTTGCCTGATTAATTAATGACATTAATAGCTGTTTAGGAATACATGCAACTTATCTAAAACTTATCTAAAATTACATAATATTATACTATTTTATTTTTATAATTGCATTTTGTATGTGTGACTCTATTTATAACATACTCCCTACCTGTTTATAACTCATAATCTTTACTGCCATCTTATCGAAGGTGATCTGGAAGTATTTCCTGATTTGTGATAAAATAGCCCTTCATACATGACTATTATTAGCACTGTACTATAAAACCTGTATGGTATGTCATGTATTGTAAAATGAGGTATATTAAATAAATAAATTGAAGTAATTATTTAATATAATGTATCTATGAATACTCTTTTGTCAACAACATAGACAAACTTAAGTTTTATAATATTTCATAACCATTTTCTAAATTTTTCAAAATGTCTGATAGATATACAAAGCTAGTATTCGTTTCTATTATAATGTAATAAAACCACAAGAAAAAAAATCTGCCCAATTCTAATCATTCTAATTATTTACTTATTTACTCACCTTTTATATAATATCTATATAAAGTTTTGTTTCCTATTCCCTGAGAATATTCCTTCCATTGGGAGTATGTGAAAATTATATTGGTAATGGCAGACAACCTGAGAAGTCAAAACAGTTACTTTATATTAACATTATTATAATGTGTACAATGTTTCGTTTAAATTGAACCTTATAAGCAATAACTTACCAAGGTGCTTGCCTTTGAAAGAAAGGAGATAAAATTTTAGGAGTAGGTATGGATTTATCACAGGAGGGTTTCTCATAAATAAATAGTTTTATTAAGCGGTACGGGAACGGAAAAAGGTTGGGAAGCACTTATCTAGATTATGACCCATCTGATAAGTTACAAATATACCAACTATCATCCAAATTTTTCCAGTGATTATACGTGATCAGTAAGGCAGACAAAAATTCCAAATATACATACAGGGTATGTCTGACACACCTATATACATATGTTTAGGCCTCTATATCGATTATTAAGTCTAAGAAAACTCCAACGAATATTGAATGTACAGTTTTAGCCTCATTACAGTTTTAGTATTAATACGAGTATAGACGTTAATAAGATCACGGTCTCCAGGACTGTCGTTCGTTCCGTGTGGGCACGACGTGTTGCGAGTTCATATGCCTTGACGACGTGGTGAAGCCGGCAGAAGGCGCAGAGGCCAATGTGCGAGTGGCGGCGGGCGGCGCCGCTGCCGCCGTGCTTCTCACTGTAGCGCTCATCGTGTATCGCGTGCAGCGTCAAAAGCGACGTCGCCCTGCCCACACTGATGATCAAAGGAGTTTAACCAGTATTGGGTGAGATTCTATTGGGAAGTCACAAACTTTGTTAAACTTATTTTTAGGAATTTTTTTAATGCGTATTTGCAGGCAATATTTCACATCTTAAGCATGTCCATACGGACTGGCTTTAATGTCATGAAAAAAAATTTGCAAAAGGCAGAATGAATTTTGAATTTAGAGTCAACGTCCATGATTGTTCATAACAATGACACGTGTCCTAGTGTTCAAGTTGCGCTACTAAAGCGATGCGGGCCGAGAACGAAGGGGTGAAAAATTTACTTTGCTTTGAAACAGTTTTACGATTTTCTAGATACATAAGTGGCAGCATGGGTTACATGGGCGGGACGTGCGAGACGGCTCTGGGGGCGTGGAAGCCGCCCGGAAACTACATGCCACGTGGCGAAGCGCCTCCACCGTACGACGAAGCAGTAGCTCAATGCAGAGAACCCTTGAGGTACACAAAAAACGGCTCCGCACACATTTAAGTTTAATTAGTTAATAGGAAACAATAATATTATTTACATTTTACATATAGCAAAAATTCTTTAAGCAATGATTATCCAAAATGTCCAATTCAAGGCACGATATTTGTCGGAGAGTTGATTATGTCTTTTTTATATGAATGTTTAACGGGTGATCAGCAAACGCAAATAAGTATCCAAATAGGAAAAAAATAATGTACAGCTGAACAGGTTGTAAATTATATGTTTTTGTATAGTAATGCGTTTTACGCTCAATCGATTTACTGATTTTATATTTTTTTATTTTTATTTTGGAACCAGTACCCGAGCACCCTAGCGGTGCACATTCATAACTAGTCGTTAAGTTAAATTACTTTAAATCGATACCCCTCACGTGGCATCGATGGCCATGCCGGACGTAAAGTTAGCCTTTGAGGGGCGACTTCTTCTTATTATATTAAATGTTAATTTAAGTAAGTAAATTATTATATATTTATATTATTTTATGTTAAAAATGATATGAAACCTAATTTTAATATTTGAAATGTGGTCGTTCAGAATGAGCACCGAGGCGTACCATCGCTCGTTCCCGACGACCATGGAGGCGCTGCAGCGGCCGGAGGACGGGCTCTCGTGCGCCGGCCATGGATACGTTAACATCCAACGACCTATTACACAGGTATACTGTCTATATATACTATATAAAAATCAATTTCGCATGTACGAAAAACCATCAGTTGCGATCGGCTCGACTGATTAGGTAAATTGTTTTTTTGTTGCGTTCATTATTGTAAGGACTAGGTTCGTATGAAATTAAATTTTTGGAAAATCAATCGGGAAAAATCGAAAATGTGATGTGCTCTCCTCTATTTCTTAATTATTAAATTGCACCCGCTTCGAAGTTAGGGCGGGCCGCTACTGTAATTATTAAAGAGTACAACAAAGAAGTACAATAACAAGCGAGAAAGAAAAACTGTCTATTTTAAACATCCAATCATGGTTTTGTAACACAACAAAAAATATTAATTAATTTTAATAATATAATAATTATAAGTGCCACTCCTATTAATGCTGTGGCAGGCCACAGCGCTGGTTTTCAGTACAACCTAGGAAACCGGCTGGGGACCGTCGGTCGTGGTTATCTATTATGTCACACTCGTATTAAACAATTACGTATATATTCACTCCCGAAGACTAACAATACAGTAAACGACCGAATATATTTTTTTCTACTAAGTCACAGGCTTTTTTCGCCCTATTGCCTTCACGGTAACAGGGAACAGGCTCATACTAACTTTTGGAGAACCGTCTATATCTGTGTCGTTATCGAGTTCTTGAATAAATAAAATTTAAATTCGTGTATATTAATCCGCTGGATACAGAGGGCTCAGGATCGGTCAGAGTGGCGCAAGTTAGGGGTGGCCTATGTCCAGCAGTGGACCTCCAAAGGCTGATGGATGGATGGGATCCAGAAGGTGTCTAAAGATATCATTTATAGATTGTTTGAGGTCAATGTCAGCCATAAGGCTTCATCTACGTCAATAAAGTATGCAATGTTCGCAATAAGAGGTTTTTTCGTGGTTCAGATGGCCAATCCGCAGAACTGCTACAACGCGCCCCTGTTGCAGCCCGCGCTGGCTGAACCCCGGGACCCGACAATCATTGCCCATCACCCCCTGGCTGCTAGCGGTGAGCCACTTAGAAACTTATATATAAATAAAAGTTTCATACAATGTACCGGGTAACATCCATTATTGTCATATTTGTTAAGGGGTGCATTGTGCACCTATTGTGCAAAATTATCCAACACTTTCAAATATTTATTTTTAATCTTCCATGAATATTTTACTCTCGCAAC
>PDGT01000048.1:2760135-2778937 GCA_003671415.1 Megathymus violae | reverse complement strand
GCGCTCTCCAATGTATGCATAATGAATTAACTGTGCAGAACACAATTTAGAGTGTTACCTCAGCGGACCGAGTCTCGAATTGTGACGTAGTGATGTTGACGAGCGGCTCTGTGTGTGCAGCCGTCGTGCGTGTGCAGCTACGAGGGCGCCAGCGCGCCGGGCGACGACTACCGCAACGAGTGCGAGAACTGCAAGGCGGCCAGCGGCTCCAGGTATGTACACACACATACGATTATTGATGAGTAACGTTTGTCTACCCTCAACATTTTTTTCAATTTCTTTTTGTTTTTTTTTTATGGTATATAAACTTATACATACATTGTTGGTCAGTACGTCTATACGTTAGTATGTACAAAACCCGTGGTAGTCGTGAACGGTCGAGATAAGGGCGTAGTGGAAGACTGTTGTTGTAGGGTTGCTAGTAGATATGCGATTGTAAGGTGCTCGTATTGGAAAGTACGCGCCGCTGGATATATATACATATATATATACAGTGAGCCGATTAAATTTTGTAATTATTAAGAAAAAAAAAATTGTAGTTATGTACTATATATTTAGCATTATTTGGTAATAGTTAGCAATCGAATAATCCTTTGAATGTGTACGAATTTGAAAGCCCCTTTTGAGTTAGGTGTATATATTTTTAAAAATTCTATACATTAGTATAGTACATGAGATCATGATGACGATTACAGGATATTATCATAGACGTTCACACGCCAGATTGCCTTGAACTCTCAAAAAGTCCTGGTATCGTTCACAGTCGCTCGCTCTCGTGTCACATTTGATACCGGTGTAGTGGGTTCGGTCGGGTCGGGAAGGTGAGACGAAGCGAGTTCGCTGGTGAGTGTGATGCAGCGGTGGGTTGCAGGTGGGCGCAGGAGGAGCGCGAGTTCGGGGACGGAGCGCAAACACAGACCTTGCAGCGACGCGCGCCGCCGCCGCCGCCGCCGCCGGCCACCGCCACGCTGCCCCAGCCCGTTACCCGTCACCCGTCAGTACCGCAAACCGTTAGAAGATATACATTTATTTACCCGTACACTGCATGATGCATGGTTTATTATGAGAACTAATCTCTACGAGTAGAACAATTAAACTTAAATGTATTTCACACACGCACACACTAACAAACGTGCGCACGTAGGCACGCACGCAGACACACACACACACACATTAAAGAAATCGCTGCACAATAGAAATTATTAAATAGCCAGGACGTCTCGCTTCGACCCTTGTTCTCGTAATAATGCGTTGGCGCGCCTTATTAAGTTAGTCTTCTGTTTTGTTTGGTGGGGAACACTCGACGCTTATTGGTAGATTACCACGGTAGGGGTTACCGACATAGGAAAATAAATAAGCAAATTACTAAGTAATATCTTGTCATGGGCACAAACGAGTCATTACGGACACCCATGACTCGAGAACGAACATTTATCTGGTAAAATGTGTATTCAGACCGGGGTCCGAATTCGGGTTCCCTCGCTTGTCAGGGAAGGCAGCCAGCGACTGGGTGACGTCCAGTACAATTGAATACAGCCAAAATCAATAGCACATTGTTATGAGTCCATGAACTAAAAGGATCTGCACTCAGTTGGCTCCATGAGACCATGACGCTAGTTTTCAATACAGCCAGTCCTAAGTCGATAAGTTATAGGGCCGCCCAGTGTGCGTTGCGTTACTAAATAATTAATATTTTAAGTTCGAAGTTATGTAATTTAAGATATTTACGATTTACATTAGTATTGCATGTTACAATCCGTAAAACTTTCTCCACTTTGTTCGGGAACGCGTTTAGGTTCTGCCCCAGCCGGAACACGACGAGTCGTTTGGCGGCTGACTCAAGCAGGAGGGTGGTAGCTAGCCAGGTGGGCTTCACGGAAAGATAATAATACCAGTATTAATATTAATGACTTAATATTAATACTGATAATATAATCCTTACGCCAAGCCCTACCACCTAGCAGGCTGGCTTCTGTCGCCTCTTACGACACCCTTTTCTACCAGCATGGGATTGGGGGACTGTCTTTGACAATACTGTGGAATAATCTTACTCTCTTCTTCACGTTTTTCTTCACCAATCATATGATGATCTGTAGTAAGGTCATAGTTTTGGAAAATATGATACACGTGCAAGGCTCGCGCCGAGGTTCTCCGACCAGATTAACCTAACACTATATAGACGGCATATTCGCTATACTTAATATATTTATGATGTACGTATGTATGTATGTACGTATGTATATATGTATAATGTGTGAACGTTTTGTTTGTCGATACATTTCAGACGAGGCGCTACAATTGGACCGCCATCGAACTGGGAGAACTGGTTTAACACGATACCCGACTCGGACACGGAGTCGGAGGAGGAGTGAGCCGCCGGCGACCCGACATGGACGCAGTGATTAAGTTGATAAGTCGCAAAATTGTTATTTATTAGTTGATTTGCTTGACAAGTATCCTTTGGCGACGGTGCGGATTGCGTTTGGGTTTTTTTTTTGTAAATAAATAAACAGACGGGCGGACGGGCCGTCTGTTAGAAGAATGGTCAACGTTAAAATAATACCGAAGGCGTCACCGACGCGTTGCAAGCTGAGATGGGAGCGGGGGATCCGCTCGCTTAGGGTAAGGTTTTAAATAAGCTCCTATGACGAGAAACCTCTCCTGAAAGAATCTCGAGTATTGAGTCCGGATACCTTTTGAAGTTTTCCTGACTTTTAAATTATTATTTTTTTACTATTTACAGTGTTATATCGATAAGTTATTGGCGGTCAATAGAGTCTAAATGCTGCTGACAGAACGTTACAGTACACACGCATAAGTTTTTGATATTAGCAGGGTGGTTGCGGATCGTTACCGATTACTAATTTTTTGGCATTTTCTTTTAGTTTGCTCTGAATAAAAAAGGTTACATTGAATACATCGAAAGCGTGGTAGCAGCATTAGACAGTCTGGTGTTTGATTTGAGAATTATAATCCTTCGCGTGTCAATATTAGCGTGTCTGCATTTATAAAAGTACGTGCGAAGGAAGCAATCGAATTTTACTGGCTCGTTACCGATTGTTCTAAGTTAAGTGAATAATTCAAATTGTCGATCAGGTCCGTACAAACAATCTCAGGTAAATTTAATCATATCTATGTAACATAAACACACTGGGGTCCTCATATAACACAGAGGTCAGTTTCATTGGGACTTCGATGCAGCGCCACCTTGCGGGAGATTAAGGAACTAAATTTTTGTTCACATTTTGCGTTGCAATTACCTACACTGTTCCAACTCCAGCGTTAGGTTTCGCTACTAAAAACGAGCGCTCAAACGGCGCGCCATAAGGAATCACAAAAAGAATAAGTTGTCCAGCGTGTTTTTATTATTGTTCTTTTTCTTTCCTTTCTGTTTGGTCTATATCTGTCTTTCTCACAAAAACGATTCCGTAATTTAATCAAAATATTGTCGTATTGTTTTTGAAAAGGCGGAAAAAAAATGTTTGTATAGATTTCGTACGCCTGAATGCTACCTGTGATTTTAACAGCCATATATTGATATGACTTTTAATCTTTATATTCCCACCGAAGTTATTATGTAACAAAAATTACTGTGTTTGTCTGAACGGCTATGTGTCTCAACGTACAAATTGGTTTTGTGTAAATTGTATATATATATATATATTGTTGCCTTGACCGTAACGATATTCGCTCCACCAAATTTCAGTAAAATTTTTTTTCGTGTATCGAGACATCGTCAATAAACGACTTTTTGTTGATTATTCAAACAAATGTGCAGAGGTGGAGTAACGAGGAGAGACTTATAGTTCGGTCTCATTCATTGTTTCACTTACCGCCGCCGCAGTGTGTTCACTCACTTCATATTTTTATATGGGTCAATATAATCGTGCAGGTGTGCCGTAATGATCGTATTATGTAAAAAAATGTTTGACGTTTATTTATTTTGCTTATTATCAATCTTCTTACGTTATATGCCCGTGCTTTTATCGATTTTTTTTGTCGTAAAACAAACGTGACATCACACTATCGGGTCGAAACTATTGATATTAATAAACGTTTGTAGGTTAAGTTACGTTCCATTCCATATGTTTTGGTGATAAGTTTAACAAGTCAATGCAATTGTATATTCTTGAAATTATACGTGGTTAGGCACAGATAAGGTTATTTTGTAGGGTAGTGGTGATTTTTTTGCGTGGTAGTCATGGTTGGGCGTTATGTGTGTAAGTATGATTAGATTATTAGTTTTGTCACCGAGAGAAGTATAACTTCTAACGCGTGTATATTAATAATCTCGCGCCCATATTTTATTTTTACGACGTAGGTTGCACAGAGTATTAAATTATTTTTATTTATTATCCATGTTACTGTGTTATCTGTACAATTCTATGTCACGCTCTATTGAGTTCGTTCACAAAAGTACCAAAGACAAAAAGCCGGTTTCGTTTTTATATACAATATTGATTTTTTATATTTTCTGTTGGAATGTTTATTTCGTTGCACAATTTTACTGAAATGCGATATTGTTAGTGTAGGTAAGCTAGGTTTAGTGAAGTGACAATTAACAATGGGGTATCAACGTAGATATACTTTGTAAGGCTACCTTTGTGTTTACCGTAAACGAAGTCAGTATTTTATGTAATAAGGGCTGTTTTGTGTTCGTTTCCATATAAGGTTTGAAACCGGTATAAATTTAACCGGTTTATGAACGGTTTTCCACGACTGGTCAAGAAATTATCATCCTAATAACCCGCTTGCACGGTTTATTTCAGAATTTCCAACCTTTGTTGAGTCGATTATTTTGTGTACATTTATCATTTTTTAGATAATAACTGAAAATAAGCGTTTTAATTGCATCCATGTGGGTGAAACCACCACGTGGGTGGTACATTACGCGATGAAAACCGTTTAAATCCGGTTAATAGAAATCATTATATGGCAGAATTTTTACGTTTGTAGACATTTAGATCGATGCCAGCAAACTGAAAGAGTATCAAACCGGTATTAAGGTTCGATTTTATTATCGGTTTTTAAGCCCTTATTGAACGTGTTTATTTATTATAGCAAATCGTTGGCAACAGTAAGAAATAAACAAGTTTATGGGTTATACAAAAATGTATTAGTTTTGTAGTTATCTTATAAGAAGGATGTGGAAGTCTTGAATGTTTTGATTAAGTATCGATACTTTACAGTGTCGTATGGTTCTCGGTGCGGGTGGCGGGATCGACATAATACATTTATATTTATTTACTATCTTAATCATCTCTTAAGAAATATTCTTACGGAAAGACTAGAGTTTGTATTCTCGGACAGAATTGCCATATTAAACAAGGACAGTGGCAGGTTTGACTGTACCGAATTAATTAAACATACTGTTTCAAAATTTGATCATAGGTTTGTGACAAAAATGTCGACTAGTTTTCGATGATAAAATGAACAAGTAACTTAAAAAAAAAATTAAAAGTCAATTCCTACTTAGGTCTAAATTTTTTTAGTTACTTTTTATTAAATTATTACAAGCAGTATAAAATATGTACATACATACATTTATATCCTGCTAAATATTTTAAATAAGAGACATCTTGTTTGTCCTATATAACTAAAATTAATTAATTAATATTTGAAGAAACTTTATTACAATCAAGTGTCATCCACTACAAATTAAAAAAATGTGTTTGAACTTTAGTTAATGTATAAAAAAGTATTTAATAACCATTGAAAATTTTGACAAAATATCTGAATATATACATAGGGAGAGTGTAAACTAATAGTAGGAATTTAAAAAGCAATTCTGTATATGACTGTTACTGATTATGTATTTTTCCATTTTTCTCCATAATGATTCATCGTATCACGCAACGCCACTGAACCAAACAACACGAGACGACCATTGATTCTGCGACATTTCTCATATATTTAAGAAGTGCATAATTTGTGATAAGCCATATTTTCTGATATATACTTAACGTTTCTTACTTAAAAGGATATTTCGTAGTATAGTATCAATAATTTGTAATGAAACTGTGAAGTGCGATCGTGGAGCTGAATCGCGAGGGTCGAAACTCCCTGGCGTTTTTGTTAAAATCGTTCAAACTTAAAATGCTCTCTGACATGTAAATATATCCACTTATATTTTGTTACCGTATCTGAATGGAACATTTTGAACCTTTGCTTTATTTGAAGATTTATCGACGTATTTCATTTTATGAATTTAGTTATCTATGAAATTGTTATAAAAATGTATCTCGGTAATAATAACGATGTTTACAAGAAGTGTGTTTGAGAGCGGGACTTTTCATTCAACTCTGTATGATTCTGACATGGTGCCAAATTGGAAAGTGATTACAAGGGAACTGGTGGGAACCGAGAAGCGATCGAATTCTACTAATTATAGGTAGCTAGCGATATTGAATATTTTTTTTCTGATAATAAGATTCGATGTTAATGTCCTCTCATTCTACGATCGCTTCGACCGCCTACGAAACCGAGAGATTCGTTGGAGCCTTGCTCATAAAAGGGTAGAAATGCGTCTATATCTAAAGGTGTCGAATAAATAAAATAATTTCTTCCATCGTAACCGGTTACGAGATGAAAAATAATTTAGAAATCCGGCTAAAAAAGGTTATTTGAGAGTAAAAATGACTCTTTCGAAAATAGTTCTATGCGAGAGATAATTCGTTTACAATACTGATTACGAAACGGCTCTTTCTTGGGCAGTCGAGGCGCCTGAGGATATGTAATATCACATTCCAGTACAAGCCATAGTGGATATATTCCAAGCGTAGCATTAAAGAGTCTAGTCGATACAGTTGAATTGTTATGCAGAACGCATGTAATAAAAGTATTTTTGATGATTGAGCTAACGTAATGCATGCCGTTGAGAGATGATAATATTTTAATAATAATAGATACGTAGAATCAGTTAACTTACAGAAGTTTTAAATACTGTAGCTAAATTAAATATAACACATAATATATTTTTAATTAAATAACATAAATTATTACTAAACAGCTACGACTATCAGGTGTACAATCGGGAGTCATAACTCGTCAATTTAGCTGCGGTACAAATGTACTACATAGGGGAATATGTAACATTATCTGCTCTCGTTTCGCTTCAGAAAATTACGCCTTACGTTATTTACAAATAGGACGCTCGAAACGATTGCTATTTATTTTTATCAGGCATTTAACAAATTCCATGTTAGCTTCATTTTATGGTTTTAAGGATCAATTATCAAGTATCATCTAAATATATTCAATGGTTACTACCTGACACGTGTACAAACCGACAGACGGACAAGAATTTCATAAAAATATGTTTTTGTTTCTAAATCATCAACACACATTACTGTAATTTACTATTATGTAAGATTAAAGTCTGATTATTAATATGTTTTATAAAATATTATGTGACGTTATGTTATAAAAAATATTGTAACTATTTTATTTTTAAACTGTTGTTGTACACTCGATCTCCATCTTCCAGGTTATCCAAAATTTACGTCCGATATTAGTAAACATACGATAATTTTTTTTTATAAAAAATAATTAACTAGAGACAATATAAACCAAGGACTGGGAACAATTTGAAAGTCGAGATCGGAGTGCAGTGTTATTATGCGACATTATAATTTGATTCGATTAGCCTTTATTTCTGATACATTAATTAACATCCATATTTTTAACATTAAATTGTTGATTCCATCTCATTGAATTATCGATAATTGATAATTCTATTAGGTACGTTACTGAACGCGTCACTATTATAAATGTAATAAAATGAAGGTGGGTAGGCGGAAGTCGTGGTTTATTAACATGTTATTTATCGTTTTTGAAAACGTAACATCTGTTGAGTAATGAAATTGAACGAATGTCTGCACATATAAATGTAAGTTAAGCAAGGCAAATGCAATCGTCGAAGGCAAATGTGGACGATGTGTCCGTTCTATTAGGTTGTTACCTCAGAAAAAGTTCTCCATGTAAAATGCCTTGAAATATGTCTAGAATCAAAATTATACAAATATCAATTATCGATTAGAATAACACTATGAACTATCGAAATTGTTGTATGGGTTTTTTCATTTGTATACTTTTTTTTGTCTATTTTATCAAACGATATATTTTGATATCTATATCATTATATATTTATCATTCCATTACACGTGTACGTAGGTTAATTACGAATTATGTACCCGTATCTCTACCGCGTCATGCTGTGTGTGATTTGACGATTTGTGATTTGCCCACGGGCACGATCGGTATTAATGACGTTTCCGTAACAAATACATCACAATAAATGATTTATGGATAAAATTTTATTTTATTTCTAATATTTATCCTTGTCCGTTCGTTTTTATTTCAGCAATTTGCGTTTTGTTTGTAGTACTCCTATATGTCGCTCGAAGGACCAGGTATTTTAAGATCGTTTATTTTCAAAATTGGTGCTTAGAATTCATATTAATATATGCGTTTATTTTTTCTTCGCTCTAATGATATAATATACGTTAGGTATATTACGAGTATTATACATTTTTTATTTGTCCCAAAAGCCGCTAACAATTGCTAAAAATTTCGTTCAGTGACGCAGTTTGGGTAGTTAAAATGCAGCTGAAAAATAAAACTACAATTTTTATTTCGTCATATCTTTAATGAATCGATGTAATCTCGTCGATAAGATAATCTGAAGCATATAAAACAACCTTGCAAATGTGGAGCTATATGTAATTCCAGGGCGACACAGCACTGATAGAAACTAGCATAGTTTTCGTGGACGGAGGACGCTCTATTACGAAACTATGTGTAACACTGGTGAATAATTCCATTCTGGTTCTGTGGTCTCGACGATAGATTATGAAAACATCGATATGTGGAATAAACCCCATTCGCTAGGGTCGGTGGACTCTACGGTTGTTTTATAAATACACTGAATATCGTAATACTCAATAGTAAAGTAAAACGAACACCGAGTCTACCCTCGGCGCCATTTTGTTCCGGTTCCGGAATCCATTTGCCGCATAGTGTGTAGCCGCGTTCCTGGAATTTTAAATAGATTTACTTTAAAACGATTCCTCTGTCCTAGCTATTTATATATAAGAAACCGATATATGCATTACCTCATGTGTCTCCTCGCCCCCTTCTTTTTCCGGATCCGGAAGCCACTCGCCGCACTGTCTATAACCGGCTTCCTGAAATATTATACAGTTCCTCCATTCATAGATCATTTTTTGAAATGTTTATATTTGGTGACTAGAACACTGGTGGTATTTATTGGAAACTGTAAGGTTAGTACTTTTTATGTCAATAATTGACAACGAGCAGAACGGTCACCTGATGAGAGGCGGTTACCGTTACACAAAACGCATGACAAACCTCCGGTTACTATAGGAATCGAGGGACTCGCTTTCTTAAAGTCAGTTTTCTAATAATTCTATTAAACGAAACTTTTCCCAAAGGAGTCCGAGTATTGAGCCCGAGTATGTTTTGAAAATTTTCTTAGTAAAAAATAGGTAGTTAGGGAGGAAAGGTCCCCACATGACGACAGTATGTTGTCAAATGAAGTGTAGGACGACCCCGACCAGATGGAGCGATAAAGCGAAGGGTGTTGAAGTGATGTACAGTAGACAAAAGTACGAGCTTCTGTTTTATAGGATGTTTGAAAAATTAAATATAATTTTTGGCACCGAAGGATACAACTTTGTAGTTGACATGAAAGCATTGTATAATCTAATATTCACGTGTTTTTTCTTCGAATAAACACCGTCAAAATGAGTTTACATTTCGATCAAATGTAAGAAAATGAATGTTTGTTTTGCTTACATTTTCTCGCATGGTAAGGCTGAAACTATTACATTAAAAGTTAAAAAGTTTAATGAAGCTACGTGACCTTGACCCTGAACGATCCCGTTTAGAAGATATGAATTAATTAAAAATGCATATGTTTTCGAACTGGATAGCTAAATGAACTTCAGAAAAATTAATTTCTAAAGGCCGGCGACGGATAGACGCGCTTACGAAGGTGTAGTTGTGCGGGAAGCAGGGCGTGCGCGGCGGGCGCGTCGGCAGCGACACGCGGTGCCGCCAGCACGCCAGCCGACCCGCGGCGTCCTCGCCCGACCGCTCCGACTCCGACAGGTTCACCTGCGCGTGCGTTGCGCTTACTTATTAACGACACTTGTATACGGTTTTCTTCGTGTTTGGCTACCGTTGTGTGTAATATGTAGTTTACTCAGGTTATTAAATTAGTATAATTTTATTTTGCAACAATCCGCAACCACAATGTATGTAATGTATATACTTCTCCTCCTCCCTCCCACAAAGGAAAACATGCAGTTATGATAAATGTGAGGTGTATTTATTTGCAAAAATAAACTGTTCATGTTACACCCACTACACAGGCGGCTTTCGTGTGGGCCGGCAACGTCCCGATATTGCTTCGGTTGTTACGAGTGTTCACAGGCGGTGCTATCTCATAAGGCATATGTATGGCAAATAAAATAAAATCTAGCAAAGACATTTGTCGTTGGTAGTCGATGGCCGAACGACCGGACCCGGCTTTGATCTCGGTCGGGGTTACATTTATGTGACAGATGAATAATTGTCCTTGTGTAGTGGGTTTTTGTGATGTCATATCTGTGCACGACCATGCCACCTACAGCTGAATACCAGTGCGGCAGTGTAAGTGTGGGAACGTTTACACGTTGGGTAGTAGGTATGTTACCCGGTTGTTGAGGAGCGAATCGGTGAGCGGGCGGGAGTCCCGCGAGCACGCGTTGTAAATCGCGAGCAACAGCAGATTGGTGTCGGGCAGCGCCGCGCCCGTCAGCGGCCAGCTGCACGGCCGCACGGGCTGCTGGAGCGCCTCCATCGACTTGCTCGTGCGCTGCAAAATACCGACAAATATATATCTACTATAAGTATACCACCAAAATATATCAAACTTTCAAGATCTTTTTACCGCGCTTATGTAAACTGTGTGTTCTTCCGAGGTCTTCACGGAGAGCTGTGGCATGAGGTTCCTTAAAAAACCTCTCTCTTTCAGGACCGGCGACTCATTGGCGACTTTTCTGGGCTTGCACATGTTACCTTTTTCTATACATATTAATTACACTGGAAGAATTTGTGGATCTCAATGGTCGTTGTTTAGAAAATGATTTCAAAAATAAAATAAAAGAAATCAGAAGCAAAACAAATACAAAAGTGAAGTATTTTTACAATAATAAGAAGTATGAGATCTTGGTAGTGGATGGATACAAAGCGAGAGAAAGGCCCAAGAAACGGTGGATGGATTCTTTTAGGATTGATACGAATGAGGCGGGAGAGAGCATAAGTGTGACAGAAAAGCGCAATAAATGAATGGAATAGACATACTGAGCTGACCCCAGATAATGTTTACTTATGCCCCACTTTAGACACCTGATAATGATGATGTATGGAATCGGCTGCTAAGCAGTCTATAGATATGATCGAGACCAGTGAGCTTTGAGTACCTGCAGCACGTAGAGCGCCCGCGAGCGGTCGCACGCGGCCACGCGCGTGCGCTTTACGAACACGCGCGGATCGCACATTCGCTCATACTCGCGTTCATTGCGCTCGCGCTCGTAGTCGCGTTGCAAGCGTTTCCAGCGCTTTTCGCGCTCCTTCCGTGTGTCCGCTTCCACCAGCACGCCTGTTAAAAAAACATGTTCCTCCTCAAAACCACTGCTGATGTCAACAAATATCATCAAATGAAACATTTGAGTATATTCGTATTCTGTTATGCTTTCTTTCTGATTCTGCTGTGAGACATAGAATATAAATATGGTTCCATATGGTTATTGTATACTTTGAATGTGACTCACGTCATACATCGTTTACATGTGGCTGTCGACGTAAATGAAGATTTACCACAGCACGCATGTTAAGTGTTGGGTAAGCCCAATACTTAAAAGTTTCTACATCATTCGTACACTGCTGATTTGAGACGCTTGTTTTATATCATTATAAAGTTAAAATCTTTAGTTACAACTTTCATTGGTGCCGTACACATATGTAGGTTGCGTTTAATTGAAAAAAATATTTTATTACAAACATTTTCCAATACTTTAAAGATTAGCACTGGTTTACGTGAAGGCTACCATCGTGAGGAAACAGGTATACCAGAGGGTTCTCTACTATGTTCTTAAAAGCTTGTGAATTCTGCCAATTCACACTTGGGTAACCGGTATTTCCTCTCATATTGATACAGTAGACCCGAGCGTTGGAATAAGGTTGTGGCGATAATGATGGCCCCGACCCTACAAAAATTTCTCCTCATTGTTTCCTCAACCTTTCAACTATCCTATTTACAGCTGCAATATTATTAGAAGCTACGTGAATAAATAGCTCGTAAAATTCTTACTAGTGCCCAGCAAATAGAAGATGGTCGCGAGTTCCTGCGAGACCAACAACAGTAGAATAGTGGTACTCCACATTGATGTCATGATACTCGGCAAGGCCTGAGACACACAAACAGCATGCCGTTATACCTTTATGAATGTGATCATGTTTATACTTTATGCTGAATATATAAGGTCGAAAGTCAATCACCATATTTGTTACTCTTGCATCCCGTGTTGGGAAATTTCATATTGTTGTACCCTTATAAATCATTACTACGTCACAAATCAATATCAGGAAGCTCTAGAAATAACTAAACAAATATCAATATCGGACAAGGATGGCGCGTGATTAATGCGGTATTCGAATTCGGAAGAGATCAGAAATACCGGCAATATTACGACGTATAAATGTTTAGTGCGTGTCAATTCATGTGCAACTTCGCGATTTTTAAATCCCCTGAGACCTGACACGCCATAATACTTATGTTATGAAGATCGGCGAAGTGGATGATGGTAACGATAATAAAAATGGAAAATTAAATTTACCACCTTATTCGGAGGGAAGCAGACACCCTGGTAATCGTGGATCCAGTTAAGTTTGAACACGCCAGCATCGAGCAGTGCAGCCATTGCGGCGGGATGAACTGCAGCCAGGTGGTCCCGTGTGGGGGACTCGCGGGCGCTCCGCCCCGCGTTTTTCCCGATACTGGCCACCACCCAGCCGCCCTCGTCTACCACTACGCACGACCATTCCCGTCCGTCGCAACGCGGCTCGCATTTACTCTTGTCCACTTCTTCGCACTGTATTAAACTTTTTGGTTACAGTATTCGTTCAATTATGCGTATTCTTTGCTTTATTTTTACATAAGTAACACAAAATTAATGAACGTTCACATACAGGTACACACGTCCGCACTGAAATTTAATTTATTGCGTGTGGCATGAACATATTATGAGAACATAAATGAATTAATACAAACATAGAGTTTGTCTGAATGTTTGTCAATCAAAATGTCTGCCCCGCCTGGAATGAATAATTAACTATTCGACAAACAAACAGACGAAGTGTTGCCGACCTAAATGGAAGCGGAGGGCCCGCATTATTAGTGGCTGTGCGACCGAAACATGTATGAAACATTGCAACTGATATTTTGGAAGAAGAGTGGTAGTTAGCCATTGGGCAAAACACCCTATGATCATGGAAATACCTCATAAAAATAATCGGATTCAACTGGATGGTGGAGAGCCCAGTGACTTCCAACAGGAGGGACCGTTCGTCATAGTCTCATCCGTTGCTCAACAGGGTGCACCGCGAGAAGGAAGACTGGCTTGGACTCGAGGATGTATGGAGCCCCTTAGCCCCACCAAGGATGGAGCATACATACACATATTGATGTTATTTGGTTTTGGTGCACAAAGGTTTTACGTAGGTTTCTACAGTTCAATTATGTTTATGTGTCGCTTTCACGTTCATCAAGGAAAGTTTACCTATGTGTAACTTTGGACAGGTACAGTTATATTCTGTTAGGATAGGCCGAATTTTTTGTCTTTTGCACTGTCTCAATGAAACAAATGAATTAGAATATTGAAGCGATATTTAACCACTACGGTACTTTATATTACGCGATTTGAACACGGTCTGTATTTATATTTTTAATGTTTAATATTTGATTAAAACGAGGCATTTTTGACATTTGCAGAACCTTTATATCCTTTATAACCGATATGGAACGAAGTAAAAAAAAAATTATAACTTACGGGAAAATTTGTGATTGCATTTAGCAAGTCGTTCATATATCTCTGGTGGAAGTGGAAGCCGGCCACTCCTATAGTTCCTTTAGTGGGGTGCACCAGAGCCCGGGCCGCTGTCAGCCACTGGTAAGTCACGTCCAGCTGTAATGTCGAATATAGGAAGGATGACTCACAGTGCCGTGCAAATAGTAAGATCCGACGCGGATAGTGTTACATCGCGCGACCTATTATCATTATTATTTCACCAACTAGGAGCGCTACAAAGCAAGATTTCAGTGACCCAGAGCCAGGTCACACAACTAACACCTAAAATGTACTATAAAATTCGTGGCTGCGAAATTTTCCAAACTGAAGCGAAATCTAGTTGAAAGTTTGTAGGATTCGCACCTCATATACGGGAGACCAACGTTCACGAGTAATAAGTTGGACACAACATGTACCTCCTTAGGAGTGACATCACTGTTGCGCATAACGCGAACCGGCGCGACCGGTGCGTGCACGAGCAGTGTGGGGGCAGCGGCGGCGGCGCGCACGTACCACTGCTCGGCGGGCCCGCGCGGCCACGGTGCCCCGTGCGGCAGGTCCGTGTCCGGGGAGGTCGCGTGGTACACCTGCCGACGCGTCAGCCCGCTCTCTGCCACCACCAGACACGCGGAAATGTACGTTATTCAAGCCACCGAAGTGGCTACTTGAATCTATGCTAGTAATAAAATTGTAACCGGACTGAGTTAGTATAGGTCGCCTTAGTTATCGATATAGAGACCTATATATATATATATATATATATATATTTAAATTTTTGTGTGTCTTTCTGTCTGTCTGTACATGTATAACACTAAAACCTCTCGGACAATGAATCCGTTCCCGTGGAATTATCAAAGCAAAGCGAAGGTGTTTTCTATATTTATACTTATAAATATTTTTAATATAAGATTCTGCATGATAAACAATTTCTATGTCTGTAAAGTTCGCTATCCTCCTTCTTACATCAACAGGATAAGATTTTAAATAATTCAGCTGCTCTGATGGAGAAATTGATATAATCATATCGTTCAGCACCTTTTTCATGGGTTCGCGTCGTGTCAGATCATGTGATGTGGGTGTAAGAAGTTTTGTTATTAGAGTTATTTACGTCAAGTGAAAAAAACGGGACTTTTATACAGGTAGAACAATTAATCTATCCGTTTGTCGGACTGTCACACCAGATTTTTGTTAGATGACCCAATAACGCGTATATGTACGCATATTATAATATATAAATAACTACTGGTTTCAAAATGCTTACTTTTTTAAAAACTTTCAATTAAATGAAAATAAACCCCTCCCTCACCTTATCTTGGAAATTACTGATTCTCAAAAATTAAAAAGCATAAAACGTAGATTCTTATCAAAACTTTAATCTATACGAAGTGAAGGATCAAAGTTTTTCAATTTATGCAAGAAATGGAAAATATTTTCGGACTCATTTACAGTAGGTACCTACTAATTTCTATCATACGAGTTCGATTTAGACTTAAACAGTTTTAACGATATGAAAACTATTGCACACGGATCACAATGCTTTTGTAATGCAGAACTGTGCCTGTTTTCAATCCAAAAAGAGAGATCTCGTATTACCGGTAGCAAAAAATGCGATAACAGATCCCAGTGCCCCATCTATGCCAGGGTGTTCGTGTTCCCGCATCCACTTATCCGTGGCCACTGCATCCTTGCACAGTCTGGCCATCAGCTTTACGTTGCCTAGAAGCGAAAAATATTAATAGATTAAATTGTCATTCCACTCATGTTAATTCGTCATAATAAAATAAAGCAATAAAATTATATTTTTGTTCTTTGTATGGTATACCACCGACAGATCGACAATTTTATTGTGACTATTCGATGCAATTTTTATTCTACATTTTTTTGTACTCTGTATTGTCACTGTCTCATAGAATCGGAAACGATGCTGTCAGAGGCAAAATGGCGGGCAAATGACAAGTTGGCAGAAAAAACGAGTCACAATAACCTATGCAGTGCACTTATTTTTATAACAGAGATCAGTAGTTCGCATTGAATCGTATCATAATATAAAGAATATAATATCAAGATAGTTTGATGGGTATGCGATACTCACATTGGTAAGTTCTCTCCATCAGACTGGGTGGGATCGGAGAGAACACGTGTTTCAACTTTTGTGGCGCAAAGTTAATCTCGTCTCGGCGGCGTTTGATGAAATGTAAGACTTCCTTCTCGGGACTTTCGAATTGTGGCTCCACGTGACGGCAATATAGCCTATAGACGGAAATGAGTTTAATTAATTCTAAATTTAATTTAACTTTATAATAAGTTTCAGATGAAGCGTTGTTTTGTAGGTCTCGCCGGCAACTAACACATTCTTTTTTGAGGAAATTTGAAATTCTTCTCGCGTTAATTATGTATTCCTTTACTTGGGTAAGAAGCTACATGCAACCTCATGTTTTCTTTCTGTACCTATATTTCTAAGTATATGAACACCAAACTACTATATTATTTAAAACCGCACAAAACATTTATATTCGAGTTCGCTTGGCTTTGGAAAACAATTCTTATGTATACATACAGTACCTTTACCCAAATATTCATTACTCATTAATTTCTTTATGACGTCTCATAAATTTCGTGTACCTACTTAGTATTATCTTTTACGGTTTGGTTTTGGGACTTTTGTAAAATTAGAAAATATATTTATTCAAAAACCGCTCAAAACATTATTTCTAGTCAATGGAAACTCTTTGACCGAAAAAATAGTTTTCCTGTAAATTATTCTAAATGTTGATGTACAGTAAAAGTTACAAATTAATATGCCGGGTATTATTTATATTGTTCTGTAGTTTTTTCGTGATATGGAAAAGACGATAAGCGATCCAACAGAAGGACTAAAAAAATTTTTTTGTTTCAATATCCATAATAAAGCTTGCATTAAAATTTTCTAAAATAAACGAATATTAGTGTAGATTTCACCAGTCAGGGTTGACGGAGAAGTTGGTATTGTTCAGCGTGATCCACGCTGCAGACGCCAGCTCTTGGGTGAAGGTGGCTTGTGGCGCGGCGTGTTTCCTGCTGTGCATGGGCAATACGACCACCAGCGTGTAGTGGTCGAGCACCCGTTTCCAGTAGTACTCTCTCATCTCCAGCGTCGCTCGCAAGCCGTCTTTGAAGATATACTTGCTGTACATCGTCCTATTACCCGACGACTCGTGTATTATTACTGCTTTGCGGAACTGTGGACATGTTTGTAGAATTATAACATGACATGACATGACATACTGGTAGTCACGATGTATAGATCAGGGATGTTACGGATATGGATACGGATATATGAATAATATTTTATTGGTTTCGATTACGGTGACGGATATGAATTTATTTAGGATTATCCGATTGTTTCTGATAATTTCGGTTACAGATAGATATAAGATTATTTTGGAGTTATAAAAAAATGTAAAGTATTTACAAGGTAACGTTCTGACATACTGTTTAGGTATTATTTGATATTATAATTATGAAAAAAAAACTTATAAATTAAAAAATAAAAACGGTCTAAAGATGAAAGTGACGCGGCAAGTGTATCCGCGCAGACAGCGAAAACATGTCATAACGTGTTTCATTGAGTTTCTGCCCCTATCCGACATTATTGGAAACTTTTTTATCGGATTCGGTTACGGTTTCGGATATATTTTTATTTCGGATAACCAATGGTTTCGGTTACGGTTACGGAGTTCCATAACATCCCTGGTATAGATATCTATACATTTTTTTATATTGAAGCAAAACATAATTTCATTATGGCCCCTGAAGATCTTTTAGTCGGTGCAACTGTAGAATCCAGTGGTTAGTTTATGTGAGCAAAAATTAGGGTCAAATTCAGTATGTGAATATGTTTAAACTGACGTATGTGGTTATACAGTATGTATATATGTCACAGAGAAACAATTTACGGCCTTTGATTTAATGCAAGTATATTATATGCAAGAAATCATACAATCCCTAGGAATTATGGTAGTCATTAATACAAGCGTAATAAACAATTATTATAATAAAAGTTATATTTATTTACGGCTGATGTGTATAATACAATGCGCTTGGGTGAATATTTCATTTCGTGCATATTACGCGTCAGACGATAAATAATATATAAAATATTGATAGAATTAAAACCTAATATTATTTTCGTATAGTTTACTTGAGTCTTTACTAGGTGCAATCGTTAAAAAAGAAATTTTTTAATTAAAACAACATTAAATTTTAAAACAAAAAATAAAATTCTAATTACCAGCAATGTCCCATTTCCCAGATTTTACTTTATTGTTACATCTTGTTAGAAACTGTGCATGAAGAACAGATGTTTTATCACTTTTTAATATAATACAATAGGCAGTCTATTCATAGTACATTTTTTATGAATAGAAGAACATACTAAAGTGGTATCTTACCACTTTGAAAAATGTCCTTACAGTTCCCTATAATTACCATCTAACGATACTTTCGCTTTGATATTTTAATATTTTCGCGTAGCTGTGTATCGTGCCTAACATAATATATTCGGCGACAGTCATCCCTTTGCCACCGAGCCAAACACACGCCTGAAAGAGAGTTTATGGCTACAGAAATTAAAATTATCCTATGAAATTCTAACGTTGTTCAAAATATTTCTACAAACCATTCATTTTATA
>PDGT01000048.1:2720716-2751526 GCA_003671415.1 Megathymus violae | reverse complement strand
GGGGGGGGGTTCAGTGAATAGCTGATTAAAATTAAAACATTTGAACAAATCAAGTAGCTCAGCAGCCGGAGGGGTATCTGATAAAATATCAATATCAAATTCCCCACGTGTAATTAATTTGTTATCGACTTATTATTTGTTTATCGACGTTATTATGTTGTCATGTATTATAAACGTAGAATAAGATTTTTTACCGTTCTAGTAGAATTCCGTTGCTTTTCCTGCAATGAAATTCGACAACGATAAGATAGTTTATACACAAATAATCAATTAATTGAAAACTATTGAGCAGACGATTAATCGATAAGCGGTGATATTACATTTTAATTTATAGATACCTCGTCCAGTTTTATGGTAATGTTCTGTAAAAAAAATAGACTATTAAGGCAATCGAAAGTGACTCGCAAAATAAATTATCAAAGACGAAGCTCGTGTGTTGTATATATATTGTATAAAACGAAACAAGAAAAATAACGGACATTGCTGAGAGCTATGAATGCTAAAGCCTTAATTCGTTTTGTCATCGATCATTTTAAGCTGTGATCTGTGGCACGTCACTAACTATGCTGGGTGTTTCTTGTTCAAGAACTCTCGATAATCCCTACCGTGGGACTGTCGGGGCGCACTCTTACAACCCGTCTAAAACCAGATCTACCAATAGGCGTCGAGTGTTCACGCAACAGCGCATTATTACGATAACAGGCGTCGAATTCAGACGTCTTAGTTACGCTTTAACACTTCTAGTTTAGTCTTTAGTTTCGTCCATCTAGTTTGGTAGTTCTAGTTGTAGGGGTTAGTCATCAGAAATATAGATACATTTCTAAAATTATAAGTGGATATTATGGTTAATTTAATAATTTATTACGGTGGATTTTAACACAAGTACCATAACAAAAGGTGTGAGTACACGGTACTTATTATGGTAAAATTGCCTCTATTTATTAACCAGGAGTAATTTTAATGTATGACATTCAAGAATTAACATGCTAATATTTATAAAGGACTTACTTCCACTTTAATACTATCAAAGACAGGAATTGACACGCTCACTTGAAGTCGATAGTTTATATTTTCGTCTTCGTTGTAAAATCCATTTTTTTCCTGTAAAATTGATGGTTCTTCATTAGTCTGCAGCTTCTATAAAATTGCACAAGAATATACTTGTCTCCTATTCTGATCCTTTAATAGTAAATTTTAAAGATATTGTAATTTTTTTTAATCAAAATGGTGTTTTAGAAACAATTTTCGAAAGTTTCGGAATATAGCAGTCACGGGAGGAAGCAAGAACCGCCTAAGAAGAACATTTTTTTTTCACTGTTACAGAGAGTTTAAACTTTTACTTATAAAATACGTTATAGGATATAGGAGAAGAGTTTCCTGCGACACTCGTGGCAAACTTATGTTTCTGGCACATATATCTCTTACTTAAATGTTGATTTCACATGAGATTTGAGCCATGGAGTCTTTGCACGGCAAGAAGGAATAGGCACTAGCGACTGTATCTCAGTTGCTCTCCTAATAATTAAATATATCGAATACTTGAATGACACCAATTTCATGTTTTTAAATTGAAAACTTAAAACCTAAAAAAAGGGAGCGAAGAAGTGTATTTTATTAGGTCCAAATATGAATTTTGGAATTTTAACTTCATTTTAATGCATGAAACTTAAAAATGCGAGGTGGCTGCAGAGCTTCTCGTGTTTGGGACTACATACTTTTTGCGCGCATGTGTACGATATATTTGTCTACGGCTACATCAAAGGAAATATGTTATCGATAGACATTTTATATCAAAATAATTTAAGATAAAATACACAATAATTCGTTGCAAAATTATTTTGGAATTTAAACAAGAGGTAGTTTGGATCGCACCGAGAATCTGTTCATTCGTTCCAAAGATATTGTTTGTTACGATTTTGTTACTGCACAGAGATACAAACACAAGGCCAGATCTCCATATAAAATAATCCAAATAGCGTAAATCGAACTACAATATAAAAGATGTTCAATTTCCAAAGGAGTTTAAAGTTTAGTTTAAAGAGCTTTCAAAATTAATTTATTTTAATTACATATTACAAAATTATGTATAACTTCTTTGTTTATGACCGGATTGAAATGAAACGAACTTTAAATAATACATTAATGAAAACTAGAACGAAATCGGTTAAGCCATTTCTGAGATTAGCGCGAACAAACGCACAGACAAACCGTCAAAAATTCCAACCACTATTGTTTTGGGTTCTATTGCGTTAATAGAAGCCACTAATAGTAGTTTTTCTCACATATCGTTAATGCACAAAAAGCGATCAGTTATCTGTATACATTAATAATATACAACATACTGTATACAATGTATACTTACAAGACTCGTCATCTGCATGAAGTTCATAAAGATTTGCGAATCGTTTAACATTGCATTTTTATTACTTTTTAATACGCCATATCGATAAGCTTGTTCTGCTTTCTCCTTCTCTTGCCAATAGAATTCAGCTCGCCTCGGATCCTGTTAGTGATAGGAGACGTAGTACTCGTAACATATTTTAATGCAATGAGTTTTAGGACCAATGTTTTATAATTCAGGTGAACATAAAAGGGATTTCGATAAATTTCGAGTGTTTTACGGACGTGAGCACACAGCAACTAGCCAATTGATGAAACTAAAACATTATTTTAAAATATTGACGTACCCATAGCCCAGTCGGTAGTTTACGTGGCAGATAAATGTCTGTTCTCGGGTTATGGGTGTTTGTTATGATACATTTGTGCACCCGCAACACAGGGAATTCTAGTGCGGTGTGTAAACGTTTTGTTTTAATTATGTATAATACACTCATTTGCTTATAAATGACTTGCTTAACTAATTCTAAGTTACATAATTCATAGACACACTGGCATTTGTAAAACTTCTTCAGCCGTGGTAGCCACATATTGCCACAATAGCGATACCTCAACATGAGCATAGACATCGCTGTACACGTTCATCCTGCGCGAACGTTGCCCCACCAGGGGCCGCTCCAGCACTCGCAGGATGTTAATGACCTGCTCCGTGACATCGGACGGCGAGATGAACTCTGCGAAGTATCCGTCGCGCACGCAGCTCAGCCACTGACCCAGCGTGCGCGTGTTGTCGCGCAGACCGTAGGGATCGTGAAGCCACAGCACGAATAACCTGAAACGCACGCATCGGCTATTGTTGTTGCACAGACCTATTATAATTACATTAGCAACATTGGATTGTAATGATAACTTCCTTAGAAACCTACATATCTACATTGCTGACATAGATATATAGCCTTTATGTATAATTTATCTGAAATATAGAGATCTGTGACTTATCATCTTAATTATAGACTTCGTTAAATAAAAACATTGTTAAAATGTCATCACGGATCCTCTCTTTTAATATACTACTCTATGAAGCATGTTCATAACGTAAATAAAATACTGCACCAGTTATTCTCTAACAATAACTTATTCCTATTAAAACCACGGTTAAGGCGGTTCATCGTCATCGCACCGAAACGACACCTGGACACAGTCAATGATTATCCGGCTATGAGCTTATCTGAATATAGCTTTTCTGAATATGTGGAATAATATTATCGTTTTGATTCATTATGTTAATAGCTGACCAACGAATCGACGGACCACCTGAAAAGTAAAGCGGTCAGCACTGTCTTTTACAGTTATTTAAATTAGAAATATATTTATTTATTGCTAGGAATACCGAAAAAATTATTTAGTTGCCTCAACAGATTTTTGTATCATACCTCGATTTAATCTCCCATTTCCACCCATTCACCCATTTCCCGGTAGATAAAGTAGGTATCATAGAAAATGTCATAGGTGACCCATAAAGTATATATTTCTAGTTCAAAAAGCAATCAAAAACATAAGTTTGTCTTTTATAACAGAGCCTTTGTACATAAATATTAAAATAAAGCATTAGCGATGTTACAGTTTTATTATAAGCACTGACAAAATAAATTTATTTCATTATATTTCATCATTATCCTTTGAATTTTTCTGCGGCTTACGGTAAAGAAATAATTAAGTAATTCGTCGTAATTATTGTAATTGCTAATTATTTCGTTATCATTGAGATTTGTTATCATCAATCATAAATCGTGGACTGTGTGACGCAACAATAGCGCAAACAGGAGTCAGATGGGCAAATTTGTTGCGATGCAAATTTCGTTGGGCGCGTCCGTGCTTCGACGGGCACGTTCAGTTGTTTGTCTCGGTTTCTATCTAAGTGGCAGTTGCCGAGCCTTGTCGGAGACCTTCAGGGGGATAGGAATTTCATGTCAATCCAATCGTTAACCATTGTGCATTGAGTTAATGTGGCGGAATATTTACAGATCTACATGACGAATTGAGACGCGATTTAAGACTTGAAGCCATCACTTGTCTTCTTACCTGTTAAATTACGCTTTTACATTATTTCGTTACCTTATCCGTCCTTCAGGATCGAGCTCCTGCAACAACTTCGTGTAGTTATCGTAAAGACTATCCGTGACCAGTACTATGGCCTGTTGGCAGGCCGGCGGTCGCTCAGGGCTGCCTCGCTGAGCTTGCAACAGCCGCACGGCGTAAGTCAGCACTTGATCCATGAAAGTTTCGTTGACCATTTTTTGGTTTTTCAACGCCGCCATCATTGCTGCTGTGTTTACGTGATTCGCCTGAAGAACATCCGGGCGTAAATTATGTTGTGATCGTTTTAAATCATTTTATTATTGTGTACTGTCCTTAAATGAAGAAGTCCTTAAATAAGTTGTTATATATCAACACCTACTGACAATAACACATTCTACGATAGTCAGTATACATATAACACCGATAAACAGACTCATGTAGAATTTTTTTGTGTAAGTCTTATATCTTAATAATAAAAACCTTATTATTTTCATATATAACCATTCTAATATAATGAAAATCAAATCAAAGGCATCCTTAGCAATTTTAATGATTTTCTGAGCACATTGTCGTTGCGAAATTTTACCCACGATACATCAGTATTTACAGAATGCATACGTAATGAAAATAAACCGATCCGTCATGTATAAAGTACATATATACTTCCTTGACATCTTTGCATACTTTAAATCAAAATGATCATAAAGTTATGTACGTAAAAACGATTTTGAGTCAATAATAAAAGGTATCTTGCACCTGCGTCATGTGTTGAAATGGTTGTATTAAACAATATCATAATACGCATTTATCTGTCTCCGTCAAATTATGATGCACTTGATTTAATTAAATATTTGAAATGGAATGAAATAATATTTACTCGATATTGGTTTTTACAAACACTTCTAAAATCAAATTCGAATTTCGAAAACCATAGACAAGTACGCGAGCACAGATATGCATACACACATGCACGCGCTCACGCACACGTAACAAACACTAAATACACGCTTATAATATTAATACCGTTAAAATAATAGTATGAAAAGGTTAAAATAAATATATATTTCAATAAGTCTACTACAAATATTATTTATTACGTAACAATGGGACCTCCCAACACAAGTGATAAAGAGCTCAAGGAAACCACCATTCAATGTACTCGTACGTAATAATATATTACCAACAGATTAATATATTACAGAAGTAAATATTATTTGTTTTCGATTTTGTTTGAGACTTCGATTTTTTCAAAATCAACGTAATCAATAAATCTCGCAGCGCAGCCCTGGTAATAAGGAACCTTTTGGTTTTACATATATATATTTTTACATACCGAAACAAGTTTGTTATTGAAGCAGCTGACGGGTGACTCGACCACGACGTTGAACCCTAACACGTTGACTTTGTCATCGTCGGTGAGGGCGTTCAGAAGCGCCAACGCGAACTGCTCGGCGACATAGGCGTTCGACGAGCCGTTCATGGAGCCCGACGCGTCCAGCAGGATGAGCACGTCGCGTGGTGCCCCACTTGCGCTCACGTACCACGGCCTGAGGCGACAGTCGTACAGGTCTTCGCCCTCGGTACTCAGCTTGTACATGCTCTTCCATGACGCCGCTACGACACCCGATTGTGGGAAAAAATTCATAAATGATTGGAAAAGGTCTCCGCAACTGCACGGTAACTGAACTTGGGATGCTGAATTTAAAATGTATTAGATGCAATTTTGCAGGTGTTTTTATTGTTGTGATTTTGTTTGAAATACCATTTCATAATCAAAACTTTCATTTACAAATATCCCCGTTATTATTTATGAAATATAGTGGTATTATAAATAGTATATAGTAGCGATGTTATGGATATGAAATTTCGGATCTGGATACGGATATTGAATTATTTAGGATTATCCGATTGTTTCGGATAATTTCGGTTACGGATATTGAATGATTTACGAGTTGGAGAAAAAATATAATGTATTTACAAGGTAACAGTTTCACTTTATTTCTAATTATTATGTAGTATTATAATCACAGAAAAAACAATACCCTAAAAAATTTAATAGTAAAAACTTTAAAACGAGAACGACGCGGCTAGTTTATCGGCTGTCACAGCGTATTTTATTTAGAATGCCGCTATCCGAAATTATCCGAAACTTTTGTATCGGATTCGGTTACGGTTACGGAGCTCCATAACATCCTTGGTATATAGTATTTATGAAATTCCAGCCGTATACTTCGACTTCGTTCGGGTTGAACAATTATATGTATACATATGTATAGTCTGTGTCGGCCTGAAATGAAGTATTTATCTTTCAAATGGTAAAATAATTTTTCAGTGAGGTGCCCTGGTTCAGGTTTTCGCACCTACAACTTTTCGCTTAAACACCAACTCACAGAATTCGCTCTCTCTCTCTTTATATTATTAGTATTATTGTTATATTCCGTGATGAATTTTACTGTACTATTTTTTGTATAAATAATTAAATAATACACGTTAGATGTTTTTTTAAGACGAATCTAACTTTGTAGTATTATTATTTTATATTATAATAATTTAATTATTAAGTAATACACAAGAATGCTCTATCGTTTATGCTTGTTCTTCAATTAGTGTCAATAACGTAATATGATCAGAATACTCCTACTCTGGATACCTATGTAATTATATGTTCCATAGCAAAAGTCTACGAATAAATAATAAGTCTATTCGTAGGTAGAAGTATGACTGCACGATGCGATAAGTTATAATGACGTTGTTTCACTTTTCTAAATACTTAAACTTCAACAAAAATGTTGGCACTATTACATTTTTCTAAGAAAAGTCTTGTGGTATTTGTAGGTGATGTATGTATATATAGAGGAGTTCACAGCCATTATCTTACTTGATCACTCCTGTAAGTAAAATTTAATAACCTGGAAAATGTCTTAGGAATCCTTTTGCACTGCACATGTATTGAAATCCCAATGTAGCATCCTGTGCGAAGTTTTCTCTAAACGTTCTGAGTAACCCTTCAGACCAATACAAATGTTTGGTTACTTGTGGGTCTGAAATAGATTAAAAATTATTAATACAATGAATCATTTCATAAACGTGGTTGCCAAATGCGAATTTGCTGCTCTTGAAAAATAAGAGACTCCTAACGAGTTTGGGCCTCAAGTGAGTGGCGCGAGCGGGTGGTAGAACCTGCATACCATGAAAACTTTTTCAAATAAAAAACACTTGTTAAAAAAAAGTTGCTTGACTTTTTAAAATGTATCGCATAAAAAGAGCCTTATAACTACGTTTTATAATAACCACTATTTGATAATAATCAGTTACCACAGTCGAATACTTCCGCTGCTACATACGCGCTGGTGGCTTCTAGCGAGACATTACCGTCAAAGTGTTTGCTTCTATTCAGTTTGACTTTGTTTAAGCTTTTACACTTTAAAGGTAATTCGCATTTGCTTACAGTAGGTACGGGGACTTTAAACATATCTAAATCCTGAAAAAAAAATTCAGTTTTGTAGTAGATGAGTCAAAGCAATTTCCTATAAATGTACTAACTCCCTAAATTTTTTCTACAGAAATAATCCTTTTTGTACTACATGATCAGGGAATATAAATTATTTAGTAAAATTATTTTATTTTTATTGATTTATTTGCATTCACCTAATATTAAGACATACGAAGAACGAACTTAATGCCTATTGACATTATCTACCAGAGAACCCGGTGTGACGGAGAGAAATGCGAGGTTTACATACAAAAAATGGTATTAACATGACAAAGACTGAAATTAGTAGTGTATATGTTTCACGAAACGACTAATTATCGTTTCACTACATCGTTAAATCCAAAACGTTTATCGGCTACGTCAACAATGCTTAATGGACAATTTTATGACATTGTCAAACAGTTCATCACATCATAAAAAATACCGTTGAATACGCTTTATTTATACGATGCTTTAAAGTTTAAACTATTACATTCAATAAGAAAGAACAGTGAAATATTATTTTTATTCAAGTCTCATAAGCCTCATTTCAGCTTATTCAGATGAAAAACGGAGCACTCGTCGTAAAGTTGGTTAGCTCAGAACGTAGACTACAACGCGAATCAAAATAGCAACATTTTAAGATTTAACAGACTAATACAGTCCAAGCATTTAAACTTTTGTATAAACGCACGAACCGAATATTCAATTTTCGTAAAATTACTAAACATTGTTGACAGTACCGTTACTCAGTTAATGACCATTTTGTGGATTAGACTAGACGAATATTTAATAAAATTCTCAGTCCTACAATCAGACCACAACATTTACTTAGGCTGCAAAAAGATTCCATCACTCATACACACATAAAACTGTGCATGCCTTCAGGTAAAATTACTCATAATTCAGTGGTAATTCATATTCGTACTGACTTTACTGTGGTCGAAGGTATATCGGTACGGCACTTCTGTTCTCAGAACGGCTAATTCTTCTGCTTTACGCATAATGGCTTCCGCTGCTTTGCCTCGCCTAATTAATAATTCTTCTAAAGCCTTAGCTGCTTCTTCCACGATAGCAGTTCCGTTGCGGATTTCGTAATTTACGTCTGAGAAGCTGTTCAGGATAATGTCTCTGCGTACAACTTTTCGTTCGTTCAGTAGAAGTTTTTCTGATATCTTCTCGGCCCAAGTTTGTACTCTGTTGAAATAAACGCAACTCACTGCATAGAACAAACGTGATTTTGCGGTTTGGCCTACGGATATTGTTGATCGTGATATAATTTATTATTTTTCTCAGAACTCATACTACTTAATTATAGGAATATCCTAGTTCGTTTGAGAAGTTATACACACACATAAAGAGTTTGGTACAAATACAATTATAATGATAATAATTCAATCAAAACAATTCAAAATAATAATAATAAATGTCTAAATTATAATCAACTAGTTTACTCCCTATTCCAATAACCTAGAAAAATGTTAATTCAAATAATTAAACTAAATATTAAATTGTTTTGTCAAAATAATTTATTATTAATGTCTATCCTGTAGTCCAGTTGGTAGTGACCTTGCACGCCGAGCAAGGGGTCCCAGGTTCGAATCCCGGCCGCTACAGACGTTTTTATGTGACACATAAATTTATGTTCTTGGGTGATGGATGTTTGTGATGTCATATATATATTTTTTTGTGTTGCCACCCGCAACACAGGGAATCCTAGTGCGGGGATGTGACTGTGTGGAAGTTTATTCAATATATCGATTGTAACATACGACTTGGTATGTTGGTTGTTGTTGTTGGTTGTATGGTTGGTACGATATGTTGGTACCTACTTAAATTAGCCTATTAAAATTAATGGTCTGTGGCGTAACAGTATTGTATATCACGTAGTTTAAGTTGGGACCCTAGTTCTATTTTAAGTTGACCCTATTTGACGTTTGTTATTTGTCTCTAAGTGGCCACTTACTGTCCTATTTAGCTGTCCTACAAAGCTGTTAGCTATGAATTGATTCTCCTAATAAAATTCTGAACATGGACTGACCAGCACAGTCTAAGCCCTCAGTCTAAGCAAGTCTAAGTCTAAGATCTCAGAAAATATTATGCATAAGATTTTCTGTATAAAATACGTGATCACTGAAAAAGGAGAGATGCTGAGCTTTTGCTGTTATGAAATCCCAAGCTAAAAAAGTCTTAAATAATTCATACTCACAAATCTGGAGGAATCATAACTGGCAAATGTGTTTTATTGAGCAGGATAGGCTTAATAGGTGCTTCCAGTTTAACATTAGTGATTCTTGCAGGCCCGCTTTTCGTTTTGCTTCTGTTGATCGCAGAAAATGTGTGTTGAAATTGATGTTCTTCAAGTGATTTTTTAATGCTGACATCACTTTGTTTTGGGTTAACGTTTTTTGGGCTAACAATTCCAACAAGGACTAAAAGAGTAACAATAAGTAAAATGTGATTCATGATTAGTGAGTTTCAAAGCAAATACAATAAAAAACATTATTTTTATAATAGCCGCGTTTCCATAGTTTTTGGGGGACGGATGCGATATTAAGAGACGAGCGCAAAGCACCGGACTGCACGAATACTGTACAGCTCCGCCGCTGTGGCGGCTCCCGTCGGGCGCGCCAGATCGGCGCCAGTCGCCAGCCCTGCCAACCTCCCTATCCAAAATGAGGGCGCCTCTCCCGACACATATACTCATAGCTCATGAAAATGATATCGTCACGTTGAATTTCCACACAGAGACTTAAACGTATACGATGCGTAATATAGGGTAGATAGATAGTGGGTATCAAAATCAATATTGCATAATAAATGATATCCCAAATTAACCAAATTACTTGACAGATATATTTTCCTTTCTAATAATTCAGATTTCAATTATAATTCAGAGGCAATTTATTAGTTATTGTTTGTAAAATATTTCAATTCCTGTTCGATTTTGTTGAATGTTAACTTAATTTTAATTTTATGTTAATTTAATTTTTTATGTAATTCGATGTCTTGTTTACATGCTGTCGTTGCCTATAATTATTCTAGCACTTCCTTGACCTTTTTGCAATATTTATTTGAAAATGTAATGGTGTATAGAATGTTGGCGACCTTTTAATAAATAAATAAATAAATAATGATTAATGGATATACGTGATAAATTAAACAATAAGACGTAGGTTTTTTGAAGAGAAGCGAGAGGCTGACTAGTTCGTTATTACTCATTTTGCGTCATAAGTAAGTTAGGGCAAAGTACAAGCAAGGAAATAAAGCATGTTGTAAAATTTTCCGCAGTTTTATTGGTAATCGAATAATCATTTAAATTACATTATCTCAATCATATCGGTAAACGATTAAACGATACAGATTACTTACTACTCTTCATGATATCCTAATCTAAATAAATTGTTGATGGGAGAGTTTATTTATATTTTATTCTAATGGAGTAATTTTCATGTCATGAAAAAACAATTTCGAAAATCAATTGTATTCTGAAACTTTCTCGGTGAACTGAACCTTGCTTACATTTATTTGAGTAAAGTAGGTGGAATTTCTAAATGCTCTTATTTATCGTTACCGCTGTTATAATAATTACATTTTGGCGATATTGCTTTGGCGTAGCGGCCACTTTATATTTATCCAAAACCATAGAAAAACAAAGTAAAGAAATAGAAATAGCTAGGCGCATGTCGATTTATGAATGAGTAAGGGATTTTATACGCAGCCAAAATAATAATTTTTCACAGTAACACTACGGAAAATTGCAGAAATTTAAAATATCATTACTACCTATACAAATTACAAAACACATTATCGTTTAAAGTATTTTTAAGGTGATACAACGTTCTTTTTTTTAACATTTTAATTCATCATTAAAATATTAGAGTCGGCACACAATTCTTACTATTATGGAAGTATTTATCTCACAAACTTTTAACATTAACATTATAAAAAGTAAGTTTTACGATATTTTTATAAATATTTCACGCGTATAATCACTTAAATTTTTATTATACCCGTCAGTTTAGAAAGTACAATCGCTATTTACTTCTTGATGGGAACACGCAAAATCAATATTCAAAGGTTTGAGGTGCTTACTAGCACACCGGTTAATGCAGAACAGGAAGGTAAATTTGTTAAAACTAATACCAAAGGACTAAAAAATATTAATAAAGATTTAAAAACAAAGACTCTACTAAAGAAAAGACTAGCATGACCAAAAATATTAAAGGGACCAAAAACAATAAACTTAAGAAATCTAAAACTAAAGAAAATGACGAAAACTGAATATGTGCTATTTTTGTGGGAAAGATTATATTGGAGTTAATAGGCAGCCAGTTGATGATTGGATCCAATGCAGTTCCTGCAAGTTATAGAGCCACGAGAAATGCACTGCTTACGAAAGAAAAGGCATGTTTTTTTGTGATAACTGCACTGATAACTGATTAGTTACTTTCTTCGTTCACTATATCTTTTTGTTATTTTAATTCATATATTTTTTTCGTAACTGTTCCTTATCTGACTGCGTGTTCACTTTGCCCTTTGGCCCTATCCACTTTACCTGGAGGGTTGGGTAAAACGAATAGCGGTGACAGTTGCAATATAATTAATAATTTTAAGTAAAATTTTGCGGTTACGATTTTTTTGTTGATTATATTAAAAACTTTAACAAACATTCATTCGTACTCTGTCAATATTTTATTTCTATGTCTATTGGATCACATTCCATAGTCTATCAAAGGTTAAGATGTCCGCTTTGCCCGGACTTCCCCTACACTCTTAATAATAATATTATCAGTATCGATGAACTGATAACATTATATTATACCCCAATATGTAGGTACTATCTGTTTATAGTATTACTAAGATTTCTTAGATAAAGAAGCTAAAACTCCATCGCATATAAAACTAACCAGGTTTGATAATTTTAGCCATATAGCAAACATATCCAGTCATGAAAGGTATTTTTTGTTAATTTAATTAGAATTGTATTTAAAAATTTATTGTTTCATTATAAAAAAAATTATATTTATTTACAGTGCTTTTAGTATTGGCCCTCGCGGCGACTGCTGCCACAGCGTTAGATCTCGACAATGAATGCCCTTCGGAGCAGGTGGTCGACTGGGAGATCGAGAAGCTTCTGCGGCATCCGGATTGTGACAAATTCTACAAGTGCACACTGGGCCAGCCTGTGGAATTGACATGCCCTGTCGGACTTTTCTTCAATCTAGAATTATTGGCGTGCGACTGGCATGAGAACGTCGATTGTGCGGATAGGGTTATTCCCGAACCAGTATCCACGCTGGAACCCATAACAGAATCCACCCCAGAACCCACACCCGAACCCACTCCGGAACCAACACCCGAACCAACTCCCGAACCAACTCCCGAACCAACTCCCGAACCAACTCCCGAACCAACTCCCGAACCCACACCTGAACCAACACTAGATCCAACTTCGAAACCTGCACCAGAACCTCAACCCGACTTTTTAGAGAATGGCTGTCCAGTGGATTCCCATATTCATTGGCTTCTTCCCAACGAAGAAGACTGCAGTCTTTTTTACTCTTGTGTATCGGGTAGAAAAGTGTTTAGACGGTGTCCCGGCTCGCTTCAATTTAACAGGATACTCCAGGTAAAGTAATCAGATCCAATTTATTATGTAAGACAAATCTAAAGAATTTATTGAACAAGGAACATTGTAAATTAATATAGTAACGAGGACAATAAACATATAGGTCATAGATTTACATGGTAGAAAAGAAAATTTAAAATATCAATTCAAAATTAAAACATTTCTTTAATAATAAGGATTACATATCATATTCTTTTCATACCTATGTGTAGTTGGGCTTACGTTAAAAACTTAAAACTTAATTCAAACGTTAGTGGTTTTTTTATCATAATGATAATATATTTTTTTGTAACTGAAATATATAAATAATCGAAATTTTTGCCACCGTCTCCATTTCTCTATATTTTTATTATTGTTTTGCAGGTGTGCGATTGGCCCAACCAAGCCGGGTGCGCAACTTCTTTCAATAAACACATTGCGTTCAGACATGACTTTATACGTTAATTGTAATTAAATTTATAATAATTTATTTGTCTGTTCATTTTTCATAATTTCACTTACAGGAGCATTAAATATACATACTGTTTAATTATAAAAAAAATTCTGTTGTTTTGCATGTTGTTGATTATGGCAATCTTTTTGTGTTCTGTTTGGCTTATGTTATCCCTCTCTAGCATCATCTGAGCGACATTAGGTACGACCCTTGCTTATAAGTTGTAAATTTGAAATTTTGGTAATGGAGTTTTCGCGAAATTCTCATCATAGCTTTAAGACATGCTATTACCACATAAATAAGTTTTGATTTTTTGTGTCAATTGTAGGCAAACTAGCACACGGGCTACCTGATGGTAATTGGTTACCACTACTGAAGGATATCCATAACACAGGATAGAAGTAAGCTAGGATGTTAAATAAGGATGCAGTCCCTTACAACCCCTTTTTATTTGTTAGTTTTCGGCTAGTGATCGAAAGTCGATCAGCTTATTAAATGACGTTCTGTATTGAACACATTTTTATTGATAACACTAAAGTTCGTTAATAGCTATCAAAGATGGAAGAGAAACAAGTACTAAAATGTTTCGTCTATGCCTACTTATGTAGCGACTTGTAGTTTGTGTATCGCTTCACGATACTTTTGAGTTGGGACGAGAAAGCATACAAGTATTCCCTACCGCCAACTGAACTACAACAACAACCGGTTCTTCCTTCGCCACTGCCCTGTCGGCGTATGTGGCAAGAGACTACGGGCCATCCTTATTAACCGGGCTTGGAACTCTAGAAAATAAAGGTCCCCTGAAGAAAATGCTTGGGCTCCGCTGTTTAGCGGAGTATCCCATCCATCACACCCGCTAGGGTTTCAGTCAATGGTCCCCCAGATGGGTGGGTGAGTATCTTGACTCGAGGAGATCCCGCTGAAGCGGAAGCGGATGCTCTGTGATTTCGGTGGTATCTCTGGTGCTGTCCCAATAACAATAGATAGAGATGTAATACCAGTCTGCTCTGATTTTAAATACCTCAGTTCATTACTCCAACATGATGCGGAAGTAGATCAGGATATAAAACGGCGAATCAATGCAGGATGGCAGAAGTGGAGACAAAAAACCAGCACTACGTGTGACCCATGAATGCTTGTTAAAGTTACAGGCATGATTTACAAGTCGATTATAAGACCAGTAATCGTCTCCACTCTGCCGCATTGCGAAAGTTTAGCTGGATGTGTGGAGTGACGCGAGTGGATAAGCTCAGGAATGAGTATATAAGGGGTAGTGTAAAGGTAGCGCCTATAATAGATAAAGTAAGAAGTAGAACGTTGGAATGGTTTGAGTAAGTGATGAAAGGGGATTAGGAGAGATATGAATGAGGTGCGAGTGGACATAAGTATGACAGGAAAGCGCGATACGTGGAAGGAAAAGATATACTATGCCGACCCCAGATAAAGTAAGGCCAGGCCAGATAAGGTAAGGTAAGTACCCTAGATAAGGATGATGAATCCTCGTATCGCTTCAGAAAACCTACCCCTCAAGTTTAGAAACAAAACCCGCATTGTTTTATTTTTTTTTTTAGTTCTGCGGATTGAAAACATTAATTTATTATTAAAGCTACAGCCAGTCAGTCAATAATTTATATTCTGTCCTAATAAAATGTCCATGATACATTTCTTTTCTTTTCTTAATCCGCGAAAACAGGTTCATCAAGAGCGTCCTAGATTACCCATAACATAAGTTACTAATTTAGCAAATATCATCCGAAATCAATTCAATAGTTTTAATGTGATACGATTTCGATAACAAAGTCTACCTGCATTAAAATTTCCAAAAAGTATTTTATTTATATATAATTCCACCCCGCTACATTTTTCTTATTATTACAAATATCATTTGTATGGCGTATGTAATAGTATGTGAAAAAAAAGACTAATACGCGGGGCGCACTAAAAGTTTACGGAATTAATAATAAAAAAATACTATTAATGGTCAAAAATGAATTTATTGTTTCTCGAAATATTCAATATTCCTTTATTAAATATTCCTTTGCGTCAATGCACTTTTTCATACGATTGAACCAATTTTGAAAACATTTGTGCCATTCCTCCTTGGTGACGTCAGATACATGTTTTTCATACTCTTCGACTCTTGCCTCTTCTGGTGATGAAAACCGTTGATCGCGTAATTGGTTCTTGATTTTTGGGAACAGAAAAAGTTACACGGTGCCAGGTCAGAACTGTATGCTGGTTTTTCACGGGGTTTAGTTAATAATTTCCGGTAAACAAATGGTCATGTACCAGTCACTATTCATGGTACAACGTTTCCTGAAGCAACAGTTGGTACGTGTCCAGTTTTATTAAAAAAGAAGTAATCATCCGCTTCGAGGCACTTTTCACGCGCGCCACTTTGGTTGGTTTCGGCTCATCTCAAAAGACCCATACGCCCGATTGCTGTTTTGTTTTGGGATCATAGCTATAAATCCATGTTTCGTCACCTACTTCGTTTCGTCACTATGACCCACACAAATTTTGAAGCCCCTTCGTTGTATCTGGCAGGCATAGCATGGCACCAAGTGATGCGGTCCGTTTTTTTGGGTATCAGTCAAATTGTGTGGGATCCATCGAGAACACAGCACACACACCCAAATATTTGTGTAGGATTGACTGTATTTAACTCATTTCTATGTTCAAAGATGTCCGGATCTCATGGTAGGTCACATACCTGTCTGTTTGATCATACGGCGCACAGCATCAATGTTTTTGTGGTTCACAGCGGTGCACAGGCGACCTTTACGAATTTCATCATGGAAATTGACACGACCGCGTTTGAATTCTGTAACCCAGCTATAAATAGTTGTCTTACATAGTGCTTCTTTGCCAAAAGCAGACTAAAGCCGAACGAGGCTCTGCCGAGCTGTCAAATTACATTTAAAACCTCAAAAAATCATGCAACGAAAATTTTCCCAAGTTAAATCCATTTTATTGTAATCACGCAATTTTTAAAATGCCGCCACACTGTGGAAACAATTGACAATCTGATGAAACAACTTGTATTTACGGCTAAAGAGTTCCATTTTTAAATGTAGTAATAACTTTTTAAATATTGTTTATGTAAGTGGCCTATGTAATTATAAATAAGTTATTCGTCACTTTAATTCTACCTATTGATCTTTATCGTAACATAATTTTAAGAAGTAATTGATTAGCCGTCGAAGTAACATGGTAAAATTTAAATATAATTTATAACATCTTATCTTACAGTACATAAAACAGTTGCAGGTAAATTGTAAGGTAAGTATCTGTTTAATTACCGTCCACTAACACAACCACGTAGCATTTCTATTGATTTTTATATTTTTTATATAAATTTCTTATATGAAAATATTAATTTATCGTAAGTTATTTATATAAAATGTACATATAATGTAGATATTTTGTGATCAAGAGAAAGAGAAAGAAAAAGAGGAAGGGAATGTCTTTTAATTCTGAATACTATAATTTTTTGAACATATTCAAAATAAGATAAAGTAACTAGCAGAAAAGTTAGCTTTAACATAAAAAAAAACGTGCGGTGCTTTCAACAACTGATATCCAGAACCTCGCGCTCAATAGATCTTACATTATAAAAAAAATACAAAAAGTTACATACATGTATCATTAAACTGGTAAACTATTAATTTTAATGTGGGCCGCTTATTAACAGAATTACCCTTACATTCTAAGGATACAACCCGAGTGACATTATCTATCCGGCATAGATCTCTCTGATAGATGTCTCTGTGTAATAATTCCATAAAGTCATCTGGCTGGTGGAAAATCGTTCTGTTTAACCAAAACCACGTCACCGATATTGGGCTCCTGATTATTATGTGCCCATGATCATGCTACAACACACATATGCGAATCAAAAAATGCATTAGATATGAAGTCTCAACATTAGTAAGTCACTGCGCGGTGTACAATCATGTAAAAATTTATTACTTAAATTATAATGCTACGAGTAATTCAGCGTACACTGTTCCTGCTACGCACACATAAAACAGTATTTTGTCGCTGTGCTGTGTAAAAACCATTTATTTTATATAACAAGCTAGTGATGTCTTGAGCGGAATAGTGATAGCGTAGTGGTTCGAACGTCGATCTCCCGTCCGGGCGGCTTGAGTCCGAATCCTGCACGCATCACTAATTTTTCAAATTATGTGCGTATTACAAATTATGCGATTATTATTTGCTTCCGTGAAAGCAAACCTCATGAGAGATGCTGCATATCTGAGAGTTCTCCATAATGTTCTGAAAGGTACGTGAAGTTTTTCAACCCACACTTGGCCAGCGTAGCGCACTATAGCCATAACCCTCTCACTGTAAAAGAAGATCCGATCCCAGCAGTGGGACAATCCTAGATTGAAAATAAAAAATTCTAAGTATATGACATTTAATATGAAGTCGGCGTTTTCTAAAGTTTATTCTATAATGGGTATATAGTACTAAATTATCCTGCATTCACGTACCTGCTACGGCGTAGAAACTGCGATACGGGTTGTAGTTCAAGAAACGGTATTGTACGAGGTCTGGTTTCTAGTAGGCAAATCGTAACTTTAACAAATTAGACAATCTTTACTGTCTCATTAAATACTGGTTCGTACGTTTTTTCTGCGCCCAAGCAAAGAGAAAGGGTTACCCTCCGGGGATGCACGGAAGGGAGGTGGTGAATGCTTATGCATACCAACGCAGCCAGCTGCGCCAGTTATGTGTGACTCACGATAGACCTTGATGCTACCTGAGGTTGGCTTTGGCCCTGCGGCCTCTAAGCCTTTATCGGTTGCGACCCATCTTAGGGAAAAGGGGCGCTAGCGGTGCTCCCTTCGGGCCTCTTCTCAGAAGTCAACACTGAAGGTGTGGTCGGACGGTGGCTGGTAGGGGACTTGTGTCATCATAAGGACGATCACTGACTGTAGTGACAGAAGCTTCTGAGTCTTGGAGGGCTGCCAAAAGGCACTTTAAGTCAGCAGAGAGTTGGTTGGGGGAGGAGTGTAATTATATATACTCGCAGGTCTTCGAGTGTTCATTTGAACCACTTAAGATTACGTTTATCGCCTTCGAATTCGCCGAAGTGTTTCATACGCATCTGTTTACCTTTTAAAAATCAATTTTATTGTACAAGTTGTATCTAATATTTAATGTACCTAAGTAGTAAAAAACAATTGCTAAGATTATTAATATAATATGATTTTTATATATTATATTTATTTAAGAAAGTATTGTAAGGAATTGTGAAATGTTGAACCATTCACGTTAATTCTAATACCAGTTTAATGTATAATTACAACAATCATGGATAGTACTGATTCTAGAAAAAACTTGTTTCTTCCTATTAAGGATCTGACTATTTTCTAACTATATTTTTATCATTTGTGTGTTACATAATTGCTTCCATTTTGAAATTAGCACGAGATTATTCGCTCGTTAGGCAGAGGTAACCACTACACTGTGAAATCGTCTATCATCTCTACATTGGTGGCATTGATATTTGTTATTACAGTGCGCTTATTCTGTATTACATTAATATATTTCGAAAATCTTCACAATACACTAGCCACTAGAAAAACGACCCACAGGGATACAACAACCAATTTAAAATTGAAGTTAGCTGGGAGCTTAAATAATACATATATGACGGATTGGTCGATCGATCGATGGCCAGTATCCGACATATATATATCCATTTTATTTTTGGTTATTATTATAAACATTGATATGATGGTTCAAAGTTAATTTTTAATTATTGTTTTCTTATAGAGATAAAAAAATATACGGCAATATTTTTGTTTATGCAAATTGATATGCTGGTATATGCTTGTAGCGACCCTACATTTGTATATTGATTGTTAATAAGCAACCCTGTTTTTATCACCATAGCATTTATAAGTAACATGACTGTCATTTGTTCATTTTTCCTAAGCTTTTCGATTATATCGGTGTAAAATATTTTCATCATATCTGGAGTGGTCTTGACCATTATACCTTATCGACACCCACTCCACATGCTAATTAAACTCAAACGGATCTCTCTACATTTCCATTTGATGTCGATCACTTCCAAAAGACACTTTACTCTTGACGAAGACTAAGATCGAACGCCTCATCAGTAAGTTACCATTGCTAGTCTTTTTGTTAATCTTAATAGCCGACAAACGAGCAGACGAGCCATCTGATGGTAAGTGGTCACCGCCGCCCATGGACATCAGCCAAACCAAGGGAATCAATGATGTGTTGTCGGCCAATAAATGAGAAGGTAAGAAAGATAGAACTGGCTCTCAAGCCCCCAGCCGGAACACGACGAGTCGTTTGGCGGCTGACTCAAGCAGGAGGGTGGTAGCTAGCCAGGCAGGCTTCAGGGAAAGATAATAGTACCAGTAATAATATTAATGACTTAATATTAATACTGATAATATAATCTTTACGCGAAGCCCTACCACCAAGCACGCTGACTTCTGTCGCTTCTTACGACACCCTGTTATGCCAGCGTGGGATTGGGGGAGTATTCTAGGACGTCCCAATACGGCCAACATTTAAAAAAAAAAAACACGACGTTCATTGGAGCAACTTGCGATTTTAAGGCTTAATCATCACGTCACATAAATAGACAGGGATAATTCTGATAAAAGACTGGATAAGTTCTCTTTATTGCATACAAAAAAGAATATGAAATATAAATGAATAACATTTATTTTCAATATTTAATAGACATTTTTTATTCTATCACTGCAGTCAACATTTTGCGGCCAATCACATTGTTCCTTACGTGGGTTATAGAAAAGGTTCACTTGACATTTGATAGCTACAGGAAGTCCTCCAGAACATTTATAAAACTGGTTGCAATATTCATGAGCGACTAGAACCCCATCAGACCCTTCAGCAGCACATATTGCAGGGGCTTCTTTAGGGTCATCATTAACTTGATCAGTATTGGCACTATCGTCATCATTATCATTCCCAGTACCAGGAATAATTCTCGTTCCACAATCGACGTCGTTAGGCCAATCACACTGCTTCTTACTCGGGTCATAGAGAAGGTTCATTTCACATTTAATAGGTACTGGAAGTCCTCTAGAACATTTATAAAACTGGTTGCAATATTCATGAGCGACTAGAACCCCATCAGACCCTTTAGCAGCACATATTGCAGGGGCTTCTTTAGGGTCATCATTAACTGGACCAGTGTTGGCACTATCGTCATCATTATCATTTCCAGTACCAGGAATAATTCTCGATCCACAATCGACGTCGTTAGGCCAATCACACTGCTTCTTACTCGGGTCATATAGAAGGTTCATTTCACATTTAATAGGTACTGGAAGTCCTCTAGAACATTTATAAAACTGGTTGCAATATTCATGAGCGACTAGAACCCCATCAGACCCTTCAGCAGCACATATTGTAGGGGCTTCTTTAGGGTCATCATTAACTTGATCAGTGTTGGTACTATCGTCATCATTATCATTCCCAGTATCAGGAATAATTCTCGTTCCACAGTCAACGTCGTTAGGCCAATCACACTGCTTCTTACTCGGGTTATAGAGAAGGTTCACTTGACATTTGATAGCTACTGGAAGTCCTCTAGAGCATTTATAAAACTGGTTGCAATATTCATGAGCGACTAGAACCCCATCAGACCCTTCAGCAGCACATATTGCAGGGGCTTCTTTAGGGTCATCATTAACTTGATCAGTGTTGTCACTATCGTCATCATTATCATTCCCAGTACCAGGAATAATTCTCGTTCCACAGTTAACGTCGTTAGGCCAATCACACTGCTCCTTACTTGGGTTATAGAGAAGGTTCACTTGACATTTGATAGCTACTGGAAGTCCTCCAGAGCATTTATAAAACTGGTTGCAATATTCATGAGCGACTAGAACCCCATCAGAACCTTCAGAAGCACAAATCTCACGGGCTTTGCTAGGGTCATAATTGCCTTTGTTACTATCATCATCTTCATGATCGCCTATTTCGTTATCGTTCTCAGGAAGTCTGACTGGACATTTAACATTATCAGAATAGTCACACTGTTTCTCGATTGGATTGAAGAAAAGATTTGGAGGACACTCCATTATTAATCCTCTTCCATTAAAGCATATATAGAATTTGTTGCATTCATCATGGGCGACCAGAACCCCATCAGAATTTTCAGCAGCGCAGATAATAGGTGCAAGGCTTGGATCATCATTGACGTTACCTCCAAGACATAATGTGATTGCGCAGATGAATATTATTACTGCGCCTGAAAAAGATAGTAATAAGATTATTGTTTTTGGTATTTTTAACTTTTCGCCGATTTGTTTCAAGGTTTCCGGTTGAGATTAAATCCTTTCGGTGTTTAATTACTCTATACTTACTGAACTACTACTGAATAATTGAGCTACTGAACTGAACTACTGAATAATTACTGAATGTTCATTATTTTTTACTTTACGGGTATAAGAAAATTTATATCTAAGCTGTCTATTGCTAGACCGAATACTTTTTAAATAATGTATTCAAAATGATTATTGTTTTATTTAACCTTGACCTTGTCAGGTATCGCAGTAATAATTTTTTTTTGGTACTAGCTGTGCTTGCGACTTCGTCCGCGTGGAATTTAACAAAAAGTTATTTAGTAGAAATATAAGTAGCTTAAGTTACTCCTTATTACATCAGCTACCTGCCAGTGAAAGTCCCGTCAAAATCGGTCCACCCGTTACAGAGATTAGCCGAAACAAACAGACAGACAGATAGCAAAAAATGTTATTTTGATATATGTAACGTATATAACATTCATATGCATATAGTGAAAAGCAGTTATTTTACTATTACAAACAGACACTTCAATTTTATTTATTAGTATAGATAAAAAATTTATCTTTCCCTTGATTCATAGTTCCTTGAAACCTAAGAGTAAATAAAATCACCGATAGCATTACACCACAAATACTAGTACATTACTTATTATAATAGTTGTGATAAACACAACATACTGAAACTCATTTTCCTTTAAATACGTGGTAACACTAAGTACTTAGTACGTATATGTAGTATTATTGTTAAAAAAATCAATTAAGAGTTAAAATACCTCATGGCAATATAACCTTGTTAAAAATGCTGTGGAATGTAGCAAACGTCATTAATGTAAATTTTTAAGAAATTATAAAAAATGCACTAAATTTTTTCTCTACAGCCATTAAATTGTTATCTATTTAACAAAAAAATGATTCCAACAGATTCGAGTTGTTTGCCACTAGTTGGCAAATAGCGAAAGTTTCCGTAAACAGACTATAGACTACTGAGCGTTATATCCATGCGAAATAAATCTGAGTTACTCTCAAGTCACGCCTGAAGTTTTACTTCAAAAAATGATACGGATTCCGTGGAGAAAAACTTAAAAGGTCGCAAAATCATTGATTAATGAAACATTAGGAAACACGTTTAGGTACTTTAACATTTTTTATTGTAAAAAATATTTTGTATGCTTTGTTATTAAAAAACTAATGTATATTTTTCTATATTCATTCGAGAATATCATCTAATCAGAATATCATTCTATTCTTTTATTGAAATTCTTTTTTAAGACAATTTTATTTTATTTACAGCGATCATATTTTAAAGTAATAATTAAAAACAGGTAACGATCAATCTAGTGACGAGGTTTATAATTGAATACTGTTAGAGTACGGCTGTTATGGATATGAAATTTCGGATCTGGATACGGATACGGATATATGAATAATATTTTACCGGTATCGGTTACGCATATGATATTATTTCAGATTTTCCGATTGTTTCGGATAGTTTCGGTTACGGATATTAGATGATTTAAGAATCGTAAAAAAATATATAATGTATTTACAAGATGACACTTTGACATTATTTATAGGTATTATCTATTAGTTAGTATTAGAATCATAAAAAAGAACAATAGCCTTAAAATTTAATAATAAAAATTGTCTAAAAATGAGAGCGACGCCACATGTCACGCGGTATATCCGCTCGGCCGATGTAAACCTGGCATAACGTGTTAAGACTCTGCCCCTATCCGAAATTATTTGAAACTTTTATATCGGATCCGGTTACGGTTTCGGATATTTTTTTTAGATATCCGATAGTTTTGGATCTTGAATTTTCTGCCTAGTGAGATCTAAAGTTGTATATAAACACATGAGTGCAACGCTACTTATACGCTAATTATTCTACTTGGAGTTACTCGCTACGACAATGCTTGCTACACTGCAGCCGTACTTGTAGGCCAGAGAAATATAATTATTTCTAGCAACACCTTCCAGTAGTTGCACATCACTTTATGTGATAAAGTGCACAAGTGCCAATAACCACTTTAAAAGTTAAATTGCATATCACAAGATATAACATATCATAAATCAATAATTACCTTTCATTATGTCGCTCGCTTTTTTTTTTCGCTGTACCAAATGAACCACCCGTTTTGATACTAGAGAAGGGACAATCTAAAGGCATTTGTCACTGCCCCTATTTATATCGTTCTTATTAATTAATCAGTGCAATTCTTGATGACTTCATACTGATTGTCGGCCCCGATAATCGGAAATGATTTGATAATTAATCTTCATATCAATTTACAATCATATCAGTACCTCCTGTTTATTTTATTCCCTTGATTGAAAGAGTTCCGTAAGTTAAAAACGGAACCTGTAAAGATGTACTGCAGAGAATATATGGACGTAATAATTCTATGTATGTAAGTGAATAGCTTCTGATGCCTGTAAATCCAGCGAATTCTCAGTTCTCTTCGTGCAAGTAAGAGTAACATAAATAAGTGTAATTAATAGCCGGCTCTGCTGGTAATCGTCGAGCTATATCGTATAATCGTCGTTGCTAGGACTTAATTCGTTATTACAGAACAAAAATTCCAAATTTATTATGCCTTGATAAAATTTTAGATACTTAAGCCAAGCGAATAGATAACAGACTGCTTGATGTGAGGTGAACAAACACAGATATGTTCATGAAATATTTTGCCAACATCGGTGACCCGATATATATATATTGCGTTTGACTTTCCACAACTAAATAGGTCACTACGATTTGTACAAGCCGCTGGGCATTAGCGCTTTAAAACATACTTCTTTACTTACAATTGTATAATATATAGGACTCAAATTATTGTTAAACTTCGCCCAAAATGAACATGGAACATTAACAACTATTGCTCCATCCATCACTGAATCTAAGCCAAACTTCTTCACTTGTGGTGTACATTACTGAACAGCAGACGAAGTAACAACGCTCTAGCGATTCTCGAGTGTGGTAGAGCTTTTTACCTTTCTTCTTAAATCCACCCTTTAGCACAGTTTACCGAGTTAAGGGTTACACTCAGAATATTAAGAAAAATTAACAAATCAGTTTATACGGCAGATAACGTTCTCTCGTAGATCGCCGGGACATCGAACCACAGACTACAATATTATTATTTTTTTACATCCTCCCCCTTCAAGTCGCAACTAGGTCCCGCTTGTGACTTGGATTCACGATCAACTGAATCCATTTTACGAATGGTAGGTCGTCCATTTTACGACGGGGCTGCACCAGCAGTGAGATGTTACTTCGTCGATTAATAAACAAAATAAGCTCAGAACTGAGGAATTTACCTACATTTTGATTGGAACGCCAATTAGATATCTCATAACTAGTAGGGCTTACAACTTTACAAATACGATACGGTCCGTGACGCTTAGACATGAACTTATGTTGTACCTCTAGAGGCATTACTAAATACATTTTTACAAGGACCTACTTTAAGCGCGGGAACTCGCTACGGGCTTATCGGGACCACCGTTTTAGTATCCTGACATTTTTGAAACGAGCTAAATATGGCATGGCTTGCGGTACGAAATTCTCTTTGTTTAGAATTGCATGCAAATTATATTGAGCATCGAACGAAGTACGGATATCGTGCGCAAAAGTCATGTACGCTGGCGTACAACCAGTATTAAGACAACGAGTGCTATTCGTAACAAAACGTACATGAGACAAGAACTTAGGCTAAGATCTATGATCGTTCTTCAGTAGCAAGATGTGTTTTCATATCCCTGTTGTTACGTTCAGCAGGGTTTGCCTCGGGGTGTTACAACGGAATTAAATTGAATTAATTTGAATTAAATTCAAACGGAATTGATTAATGCCTATTAAGAACACACACTGCTGCATCACAGCAGAGATGAATTGTACGCCATTATCTGATATGACACGTCGAAGAAACCCATAATGTAAGAAATACACTTCGATGAGTATTGGTGCGTATATTTCTGTTGTAGCTTCTTGAGAGCTAATATTTCCACCCATCTTGTTGCTGCATCCTCAATCAGTAGCACCCATTTACCATACAACCCAAACTGCCTAAGACGGTTACATACTTTATTCAAATCATCCAGGTTTTTTCTCCAATTATCTGGAATTATTAAAAGATCATCTAAGTAACTTAACATAGTTGCATCCTGCAAGCTGGCGGCAGATAGGAACTTGTCCATCAATCTTTGGAAGGTTGATGGCGCGTTCTTAAGGCCGAACGGCATTGGTCTAAAACAATAAGTTCCAAAAGGCGTGGCGAAAGCTGTCATGTCGCGATGTTCTTCCGCGATAGCCTGTATGATAATCATTAAACTAGTATTAATTTATTTTGTAACAATCCGCAAGCACAGTGTATGATGGTATATACTTCTACACATGCATAAGTATTTTGTGCCGTAATGGGGCGGCTTAGAATGGGAGTATTCTAATGCTGGTAGAACAGGGTGTCGTAAGAGGCGACAGAAGCCAGCCTGTTTGGTGGTAGGGCTTCGCGTATGGATTATATTATCAGTATTATTATTAAGTCATTAATATTATTACTGGTATTGTTATCTTTCCGTGAAGCCTGCCTGGCTAGCTACCGCCCTCCTGCTTGAGTCAGCAGCCAAACGTCTCGTCGTGTTCCGGCTGGGAGCTTGAGAGCCAGTATCTTCTTTTTAACCTTCTTTTAATTTCCTGGCTGACATCGCATCAGTGATACCTTTGGTCTTGCTGATGTCCATCGGCGACGGTGACCACTCACCATCAGGTGACTCGTCTGCTCGTTTGTCGGCTATTAACATAAAAAAGTATATCCGCAAAGTAACGCCTAATACTATTAACAGTATCATAATCGTAAATCAAGTGTAGACATAAAAGTATTGCGCTTTGTAGATTGTACAGATTGCTTTCTAGATTGCAAGGAATCATAACTATCTGTTTTTCTTATTGAATTGAGCCGTCGATAATCAACGCGGAACCAAACTCCTCAATCCTTTTTGGGCAGGAAATGTCCAAGCCGAATCGCATTCCTCTATTATTCCATCGCGTAACACTTTTTTCTATTTCAGTACGCATCCTTCTTGGCTGGAGTTAAAGAGTGTGGCGGCACAGACACGGGTGAGTTATCTCCAGTATCAATCCTATGAACCGCGTATGGAATTGCCTCTCCCCCTGCACTGAAGATATCTTCATCGCTCCAGATAAAGTCGACTAACTTTGTATGTTCTTCGGGAAGCAACATTGTCGTACCCTCGTCATATCCTCGTCATCGCGAAGCACCTCCAAGCTCGAATGCCATGTAGGCGTAGCGGAATCCAGCACTATACCACCAGTAAGTAGGAAGTCAAATTATAGCAAGATATTGTTATTAGTAGCATCTGGAAAAATAACAAATAAAATAACAAATGTATAGGACTTATCGTCCTCGAATTTGACGTCCAGGGATGTGGTGATTTCCTCACTCAATTGGACAGAACCATCTGCCAGCTTCACCGACATTGGGCCACTTACGAAGTCTTGGTTCTTACGAAGTCAATGAAAACACAGTGAGCTTGTGATTCTCTCTTTGCGATTTATTAAAATCTGGTGCAAAAGAAATGGTAGGTTTAGTATCAGACGTATTATCAAATTTATTCGAAACCATAGTCACCCTACACTCAGATGTACAAATTTTTTAATTAGTCGACATGTTCGCCCTATTAACTTTGTTACTAATGTTATTCGTTTTAACATTTTTATTTAAAGCATTTATTATCGTAGATAATATCTTTACCTGTGCCTAACAATCACGATGTATATCCTATACGTATCACGTACCTCAGCTGATCGTAAATCAGACGTTGTCATTTTGCAATTTAATTCAGTTAGTATGCGATTAAAATAACAATAGGAATGACTTTCCACCATTTTGTGGAGTCGTAACCGCTGTTATGAACTGTTTAAGCATAGATTTATAATAGCATTAAAGCGTAGGTATAATTTATAGATTTAAAAAATATTTGTTTAATAAATTACTATCTTCTAATTTGAATATAACGAATCATTTCGTAGGGATTGTTGCTTGGGCGACATGATGGCTAAAGTACCTTCTCGCGTAAGTGACGTAACGAGATACAATACAACTACCGCGTAGGAAGGAGTAAAATAACTTTTCGCGCACTATATTGGCGGTCGCCAGAATAGGTTTACGTCGCCGGTTGTGTATGGATACAGTTTCAAAGCTTGATAAACGCCTTTTTGTCTGAGTGAAACGGTGTCATGCGTACAGCAATCAACAGATTTATATGATACTTGCCAAATTTGTAACTTATTTATTTGTCATTATCTAGAATACTTTTCGGCCCGGAAAATGTATCCGATCCTGCGGAATAGTAGGTAAATATAAGTTAATAGGTATGCTTTATAAAATAGCTGATTTCTGCACTTACTGCTGTAAATGAATAAATTCGTAACTTATAGAACTAGAAAAAAAATGAATCTCTAAATCCACAAAATCCGGAAAACATAAATGCCTCATAAATACGAGTAAAACCTAGGACCTACGTTGTATAGTTTCTAAAATAAAATAAGGGCTTGTTACTCATAACAAAATAATCAAAATAAACATTTGATTATGGCGTGCATGATGATGAGGCGTGCGTAATGATTACATAGATGTAATTAATTACTGTATATAAGTAAAAAATTTAAACGTGGACACACATGATATCAAGTGCTCAATAATTATCAAAATCTTATCACCAATAAATCAAGGTTAAATTTCCTTTATGCAAACGTGAGTTACCTGGCAAATTTTATGAGCTTAATTGTATTCTTCATTTATTTAACAAATATAGAATTTAGTACTCGTCATGGCTTAGATCGAACGAGCAAGCTAATAAATTTGATTCATAAAATTACTCACATTACTATAATATCAAGTTGGAATCTATTGGCGGTGGTGTCTCCATATATGTATGTGAATAATAGCTTAAAACATGAACTTATAGCGTCATCATACCGTAGAGGAAATAATTTTCTGTGAATACATCTTCCAAAATTCGCCCTCGAAGTCGGAGTCATATATAGGGTTGCCACCTTTTTTTTTGCAATAAAAGTAAATTAGTTATTATAGGTAAGAAAAAAAAGTAGATATTATCAAAATAAAGTACAATTTATTTTTCTTTATTATTGTATTTGAAAACATATTTTTATTGCTTTTGCAGTTTGTATCAAATTAGTATCTGGACTCAACAATTGCATAGCATCTTTACAATCTATATTTAAATTTAAGTAATTCATTTTTTATCAAATTTAGAGATTTTTTGTTTCTTTCGTCTCGCCATTTGCTATTCATTACAGAAAAAACTCTTTCCGTGAATACTGACGTGGCGGGAACAGACAATAAAAATGAAATTTTTTACAAGTTTTGAAAATTATTATCACTCTTATTTAATACTTGCTCCCAATTTTGTGCAGTTGATAGTTCTCCAAAACCCGTAGAGGTACATATCTGATTATAAAGTTGGTTTAGTAAAGCAATTTCTCCATAAAGATCATCCATATCTACATTCAGTTTTTACAGATTTAAATTTTCAATAATGTTAACAATATTATCAAATTCAATAGTGCTCTTTAAATTTATATTACTAAGTGTAAATAACCAGTTTGTGTTATTAAAATTTCATTAATACTAATCAGAAATAATAATAATAAGTGCACAACATACAGCACCCATGAATTTTAATTTTGGCAGAGTCAATAAGGACTAAGAATTTTATACGCAACCTTTACTTCAGAAAACCTACGCCTTATATAAACAAATAGCACCTACACCAGAATTCACATTATAATTCATTACAATCAAAAATTTAAAAACTTTATTGAGATTTATTGTTTTAGGGATAGATTTTCGTACTTATACCTAAAAAAATATATTATTTTTTACAATAACTGCTGAAAGCTTTCAACACTGTTCATCGTCTTCTTAACTGAACGTCTATATCTACTTAGTATTAACGATCGAGTTTCATTATTTATTTATTCCACGGGAACAGATCTTCATATCCCGAAATTCATTTTCCCAGACAATGATCCACAATCTAAGCCATAATATTCCTAGCATCATATAAATAGAAGTTTTTCAGAAGAATACATAAGTATAGTTTTTATACAATGCATGATTTTTTGAGTTAGTACTAACATGGGTATTTTATTTATTTGCACTCTTAAAAAATGCAACTTCAGTAGTTACAAGGGCAATGGAATTACCCATGTTAATATTATTGGTAGTAACTCGGGCAAAAAACCATATATTTCGTAGCTTCTGCGCGGGTCTCTGAAAGACAAAAAAAGTAAAAAAAAATTTTTTAGTCTACATCTACCAAATCCTTCAGTTTTTTTAATTATTATCGACTAATTTTGACCGTGTAGTAAGCTTTTTTCATAGTCGAGAAACCCAACCTCCTCTGATCGTGGCGTCTCCTACTGAAGGCAGGTGTCTGCTGTTGGAACTCGCACTGTACAGTGATACACACAATTGGAAAACAG
>PDGT01000048.1:2690023-2720692 GCA_003671415.1 Megathymus violae | reverse complement strand
GATGATTGAAACAACATTTTTTCTAATTAATTATATTTCCGTAAAAAAAATAAACCAGCGTGTACGCACGTCCATGAGGCCGGCCAAGTATGTCGGTAGATCAAAAGATACATAGGCATGAAATTAATTGCTCCTTATCTGTACTTAATAAATAAAATTGGAGTGTTTGTTTGTAATATTAAAATAACCGCTTTTTACTACATGCATCAGAATGTATATACGGTACATATACTAAAATAACATTTTTTACAATTTTTGTCTGTCCGTCTGTCTGTTTCTTCCGGCTAATCTCTGAAACGGCTGGACCGATTTTGACGGGACTTTCTCTGGCAGGTAGCTGATGTAATAAGGAGTAACTTAGGCTACTTTTATTTCTACTAAATAACTTTTTTGTTAAATTCCACGCGGGCGAAGTCGCGGACACACGTAGTATTTCATATGTTAATTGAAAGGTAATGATTTTTAATTCACAATGAAGCCATACTATTTGGCCATGACTTATGATTTGAAAATTATTATTAATTTTATATTTCTATTACAAACAAGTTAAAAGTTAAAAAACATATGCTTTGCTCTTTCAAAGTCACCTGGTTAATTGCCACTCATTCGTTTTCCACTTCTATTCTTTTTCTTAAGTCTAGTTGAATGTTAGGAGCGACGTGTGACAGTGTATTTTTTGATATTTGACATGCTACTATGAAATTTTACATGCCCAAGTCTACATAACGGTAAGCGCATCTCGCCTCGTGGACAAATATCGAAGGAAATACTTTAAGATTTAGGACGGTGGTCAGCCAGTATTTTGCATTATCTTAAATGTTCAGGGCACAATTTGTCACTATACTGCCTCAACCAATTTGTCCTGATGTTAAATACCGTCTATAAGAATATGCATATTTACCTTTAATATTGATGTCAGACAGAAAAAAGTACTAAAATAAAATCATCAAACTTCATACCATGACATAACTGAAAATGAATATTTTTTATGTAATAAGAGTTATGCTCATAAAACCTTATTTTCAGATATTTCTCAAGTTTCAAAATTACTCTATGGCTAATTAATAGATCAATGTCATACCTATTACTATTATTAATATTACATAAAACAGTAATATACCCATCAAATAATGCTATAATATCAGAATTTTATTATCAAAGAAAGTTTTAAAAATATTAACATTCAAATCTTATACAATCTCCAACAGATAAAATCACGATATCAATAGGATTTTTTGAAATATGATATGATAAAGAACATAAAAATTAATGACATACTTACTTTATTAAATTCAATGTCACATTACAATAACAATTTAATGGTTTATTAAATTTTATGACGGTAAGGAAGTGAAATGAAATAAACTCAATGAACAGCAGCATTTTAAATTAAAAATTCAAGATCTAGTTAGTCATAGATTAAATTCTAGATATTGAAACAAAACCATACTACTATGATTTATTGTAAAAATAAAACTCTTAACATCCATTAAAGGACACAAGTTACAGTAATCGAGGCTCATTCATCCCCCGCAGAATACATCATGCCAGTTGTATGTATACAATGGTGTTTATTGTCATCATTGCTCCAATAATAACCAAATTACATCATCAAGGGAGATCCTGTTAGGGTTGAGAGTTAACAGTGTTTTGTGTCCTTTACACAAATCTATGGAATAGTCGGTTAAATGTAACTTAGCCCTAAGTTTAATGACTTAAATGTAATAAACTAAAATGAGACACCCATAACAGGCGTACATGAATGTCCAAAAACTCCAACGTAATACACAAAGACATTAAATTCATTACAGGTGGCTCATATCAGCCTTTAAATGCTACATGGCATGCAACTCACTGGCATACTTCAAACAACATCAATTTCAAGACGATGTCCTTCACACCAAACACTACATATACATATAGGTTTACTTGACATTTTTCAATTCAACTTCAAAAACTAACGTCGAGTTTGGAGGAATAACTGGGGGAGAGCCTTTAGCGCCGTACCTGCAGAAAAAGAAAAATAAACAGATATAATGTTGACCATAAACCAGTCCCTGCGTCGTTTCGAAAACATAACTTTCTCCTTTAAATTAGATTTGTACTTACTCGAAATTTTTTATGACGTGTTTAATTAATTTCATGTTATCGCAATATACTGTTGTAAAATAATCCCTTCCTATTTCTATGATTAAAAGTACCTATATAGTTATGAATACTTATTCCTATAAATACAAAAACCAATCAAAACTAAATAATACGAGAAATTTGTTTTATATAGCCTTTTTCGTGGAAACCGATTTTAAAAACTAACGTATATCCTAAATGTCGATCCATAACGTAAGTTGTTATAAACACGCCGAATCTATAGATATAATAGAAATAGATTTTAATTCAGCATTTTTTGCAACATGCAGACAAAGACAATATTTCCATAAAAATAGAGTTAATAGACATTACTTCAAAATAAACATAACAACTTTGGCCACATTGTTGCTATTATACCCTGTACAAGTTACCTTGTACTTTTTGACAGATGTCAATTTTTCTCATCGACATAACTTTGCAATGACCAACAATTATTTTCTCAATTTAATGATTTTAAAAAATGTAAAAATATTAAAAAAATACATATACACAAAAGTCCCTAAAGATTCAAGCGTTATCCTAAAATTTTAAGACTTTTTATTGCTTCAAAGTAAAATTTAAATAGGAACACTGAAAATAATAGACGCTTGTACAATGTTACATCGGTCGGACGGATGGGACACGAATAACAGGCAGTAACTGTTACAAATATCGATTACAAAAAATAATTATTAAAGATCATTGTTAAGTTATTGTTACAAACGGGGATCCTTTTGGTTGGGGTCTCTTTAGCTGGTATAGCTCTTTTTAGAAAAATAAAGTAAAAAAAAAAATTAATTCTAATTTGAATTACGCATTCCATCGTTCCAGTTGTTTACTTTCATGGTCTGAACCAGCTATTTAAATTTGGCGGGAGTTCCAAAAATAACCCTGTAATATTAAATGAGTACTTATTATGAATATTGACCCACAGTCGCTTATCTACCCAATGTTTTATATGTCTAGTGCAATAAAGAATTTCACACATAATACACCCACACCATCTCGTCACAGTTACAAGTAGTTTAAAACGTTATTTTTTGGACTACTAGATATTTTCTGTTTCCCATCACTAGCCCGTCTGTCAAAAAGATCAAGCTAACTTGTACAGGGTATAATACTAAAAACTACGACTTTCTTTCAATACTTATAGAATATTTGCTACCTTGGAAAATTGATAAAAGCAAGTGAAATAAACATAAGAGTTTTTTTGCACAGTATAAATTGAATCCTCGATTAATTTCTTGGACTATTAAAACTGATATTTGTACTGAATGAAATGCAAATAGTTTTGATTAAATAGTGGCCACACACCTCTGGTATACATTTTATATTTTCATTTCAATTTCTGATTTATTCTTGGCATAAAATTATCAAAAATTAAGAAATTTCATGTAGGTTATACAGGAGAAACTTACGCCATTGCCGGTGGGCAGACAATTTTCCTCTTTCCTCCAACTTTCATTCCAGATACACCAACATCCCATCCAGAGATGACTTCCTTCGCTCCAAGCCTGAACTTGAACCCTGGTCCCTTCTGGCAGTTGTCAAACATCTTATTGTTTTGCTTCAAGCGACCTTCATAGTATACCTTAAATTAAAGGCATCATAATTTATCCTTCATTAATTTGAAAATAAATCATCACAATTAATTTCCTTACACAATAATAAAAATCATTTGTTTTAAATGACATGTTTACCTAACCTAAGTTATTACATGTGTCGTGAGAGCTGTGTGAAACTTAAGACATTACAAGTAACCAAGATCCACAAACCAACATTTAACTGTCACACAAAATATCTGCGTCTGTCAGAAACCCTTGATACCTGTGAGCCAAACCCAGTTGTCAAACATTTTAAATAAACGTGGAACACCAAGGTTTCTATTTATAATTTTTGGCAATTAAAATTACATATCATCTAAAGTCGACAAATGTCAACAAGAACAAAGTACTGACCATCACAGTCTTCCCTGGCTTAGCAATAGGTCCAGACCCTACTTTAATGTCTTCAATAAACACACCACCACTCAATGACTTCTTCTCTTTCTTATCTCCAGGTGTTTCTTGAGCCTCTTTTTTGCCCTCTGGTTTCTTCTTTTCGGCCTTCTGTTGAGGCTGGGCTTCTTGCTTGTCCTTCTGTGAGTAATAACAAAATAGAGCAACAAATCATGTCCAATGTATGGAATGTAATTTTGAATAGTCATCAAGAAGATATTTTGCAAATCTAAACAATTAAAAAACAAACTTTAATTTCTTCCATACACTTGCTACCAATCTATAAGGAACTAATATTTTTGTACCATATGGACATATCGAGACACTAATCAAAGTTTAGTAAACAAAGACCCACAGTTTCTATACAGAGATGCAAAATTACAGGATTTTTTAAAGATAATAAAAACTATGGCATGGCCATAACTAATTTTTATTTTTTACTCAGGTCAATGAGACTGCAATAATACCTGTATGGGAGACATTTATGTAATAAATTTGAGTATACAGCATTTATTTTTCATTCCAACAACTAATCTATATCATTTTAAGTTACCTGCAAATTGGTGATATACCCTTTAACACCTATATGAACCATATATATGAATACTTAGCAATAAAATTAACATTTTTCCTGACACTTGGGTCACCATGATACATGGTAGTGTTGTTGGTTTTAACCAAGCATATAAATGTAGTCTCCATTGCAATTTTCAAATAGGTTAATAGTCTTTATATAAATTAACATTGTTACTTTATAGGACTGAGAAGGTATACCTCAATTATACAACTTACCTTACTCTTATCAACTCCATTTACTTGGACTTGTGCTTTCTTTTGTTGTTGTTGTAGTTTCTTCTTGAGTCGCTTCTTCTGTGATTTTGTGAGCTTGGAGGTGTCAATTTTCTCCTCTTTGCTGGTATCAAGGGTGGTCTCTGCTTCTTCAGAGCTTTCTTGCTCATTTTGTGCCTTGTCTTCACCATCTTCATCCTCTTCCTCCTCTTCTTCCTCATCATCTTCTTCTTCAGAACCACTATTTCATGATTTTTATAATAATTCATGTTAAAATTTAAAGAATACAAATATTTATACATCAATTCATTGACAAATTTTATAAATGTATTATACATACCTATCACTAGCCTCAGCAGAGGTGTTGACTTTGAAGGAATCATCATTGTCATCTGTGTCAATGTCTTCCCCATCTAAAAATTTCTGCAGCTGATCTTTCTCATCTTCATCATCATCAGAATCTGTGTCTTCCTTCGCTGCAGCTTTCTTGCCTGCTTTTTTATCTTGCTATATAATCAGAATTTTGAAATATAAATTTTGAGAATGGATATGACAATTCAACAAATTATCAAAATCCTAGTTTTATGACATTAAATGTAACTTTATTTTAAATACGACAGTAGGAACTGAACATGTAGGCACATCTATAGTAATAAGTGGGTATTAATGTTAGACACACAATGATACAAGGCCGGCATTAACAATATGACTTCTGAAAACTAACCTGAAATAAAACTGTATTTACCTTGGCCTTCTTACTGGCAGGTGCATCTTCATTATTTGTAAGCTTCCTTTTGTTTTTATCGTTGACTGCTGGTTTTTCCTCCTTTTCTTCCTCTTCTTCCTCCTCTGCTTCTTCCTCCTCATCGTCATCTTCAAACTCAGGGTCCAGATAACCAGTTAAATGGATGTTGCATTTGCCTGTGTAAAAATTGTTACAACAATAATTCATAATAATTGAGAAGCTGGCAAACAAAAGGACAGTTATCATTTTAAACACAGAAGCACTAAAGTGTTAATACACCTTTTGTTTAATCCTGTTATATTCTACTAACTAAATTAAAATATGAACCAATTTCCAAGTAAAACAGGCGAAAATGGTTTTAACTTGAGTTCAAAGTTATAATATTCCAATATATTTTATGACTCAATAAACTAAAATTTTTAAATACTGAATTGAATAATTTTCATAACTAACTCCACAATTACACACTCCATAACTCAGCTGTGGCTTAAATTATATATTTATATAATTTCTATGATAGGGTACCAAAATATGTGTAGTAATATCTAAGTTTGAAAGTTTCACATAAGTGATCAGTCAATGGCATGCTTTTTCTTCTGTATATTTTGAAGTTTTCAAATTTAAGTATCACTATTGTCTAGGCATTCAGATGGAAAGTAATGCTATTATATATTCTTACCATTAGTCAAGAAAGATATTGAATCTCCAGTTTTGAAGTACAGGTCCAAGGGGACCTGAATACATTTAGTCTTTTGCAATGTGCAAATGAGAAAATTCTTCCCATCCACAACCACCATTGCTTGACATGGTTCATTATCCCCAGTAGATATGTCCATGGCCGCTTGTGAGATATGGAACGGTTTTTCCACCACTTGGGTGTACCTTTTGTTTGGTTCCATAATGAGACCTAAAAGAATTAACAGTTAATTTTTTTGACATGAAACTTGTTTTAGAATGTAGAAGTTAAAAAACTTAAGGAAAGAAAAATCTTAAATATTAGTATTGATTAAAATGAATTAACTATTTATTTTAGCAATTCATAAATACTGAATTGTTAACTGTTTCAATTACGTATAACTCTAAATTTACAAAAGGGTTCCAAAAAATGTAATAAAAGATACAGGCTTTCACAGGCATTCTTTGTCATACGTATTTTGGACGTTTTAGGGAAATCATTTTACAAATGCTCTAATATTCTGCTTTAGCCAATAATAATGATTTTAAACTATATTTAAAAAAAACAATTCAGTTAGCAAGTCGAATAAATGAATGTGCTCAGTTGGAAACACGTGGTGAAGTCGCCGGTTACAGCACTTACCCCAAAACATTTTGCCTGAAATTTTGACTTCAATTTACACAAAATAATAAATTATAGGGACTGCGAAGTAACTTCGCAAGTCTTCTGAACCTCCGGGAGAATCAGAACGAAAACAGGCAATATACGTCGAATATTATACGGAAGCAAAGAGCAAACCCAAGGCGGCAAACACTTCCACAATGGACAAGACAAAATTAAATGACAGATTCAAATAGATGCTCTGAGTTAGAATAGAGATCCCACCACAGATTAATTAAACCCAATGTCTTTCTCCTTATTATCCTATACAATTATCCACACATCTTACAACTTCCAATTTCAACAACTTTTTAATTATAACGAATTCATAGTATGAACTATCATTTTATTAAATCTTTTGGAATATACTAGATAAGATTTGAAAAATTTATTATATAGATTAAAATTGATCGTAGGTAAGAAATCCTTAAAAGTGTTTTAATAAAATCTAGTATCTGTATGATATTTTTGACTTTCAGTTCACCACTTATTTAGTCGTTTATATATGTTTGGAAATTTGATAGCACTGTATATCTAATTCAGTTGACTCTTTCTTTCATAAGGGAATTTTTTGTGTGTGTGTGTGTGTGTGTGTGTGTGTTATGCCATTTATTATATTTTTTTAAATTACTATTATTTTTTGCTCACACTATCTTTACTCTATATTAATATCTTTATAGTGTAAGGTTCATACCATAGATACAGAATAATAGAAATTGTATTCCTTTGTAATCTGTTAATTTGTCTCTAACTCTTTTTCTATATGTCTGTTACTATATTCTTTCAATTCGTGTTAGTTTTCTTTTCTCTCTCTTTCTGTAGGCTGTCAAGTTAAAGCTACAGTGTTTTTACAATGGTAAAATAGTTTTAGTAATCTTAATCTATATTGATCTCTTTAATCATGATTGAAATACAAAATATTTTATAATTTTTCTCATTTAAGTACTAATTCGGATTTCGTTAACAATTGATTTACCATTTTACCTGTGCTGTTCCAGGGTCGTGTCAGGACTAAAACCGTCAAAAAAGCGGCTAAGATTATTATTGAAAAATACTACACTAGATTAACTCTCGATTTTGACACTAATAAAAGAATATGCGAGGAAATAGCAATCATTCCTACGAAGCCCCTTCGTAATAAAATTGCTGGGTGAGAACAATTTTTTTTATTTGGTTTATGTGCTACTTTAGTTTCCTAAAGTTTAACCTCTATATACATCATTCTCAAATCTCCACAAGTAAATAATTAAAATAGTATTGCAGTTTGAACATCAGTTTCACCCGTAAACGAGTTGAGTTTCTATCCTGTACGCACCTTTATCATAATACTGCGTGAGTTGCAAAGTATCACTTGCTTTGATGCAAAAAAAAATAGTGAGAAAACCTGCCCGTCCGATAGTTCTCTATTATGTTCTTAAAGGTGTGAGGAGTCCACCAACACTTAATCCATCATTGTGACAGGCCACCCAAAGTTTATAGTGGGATGAGTACAGATTTTGACAAAAACTATGATAAAACATAGTTCAGTAATTTATTTTTTCCTACTTATACAGACTTTCTTATGACCATGATTGTGTTGATCCAATTACAAAAATAATGACCTGAATGATCATAGATATTCAAAAATAAAGTTTCTCATTATCTATTCATTAAACCATTGTATGTTAAATGTGAATATGAAAATTCTTTCATAGTGAAAATTAGTTTACTATGGATTATGCACTTCATTCATCTTTAGTTAATGATAAGACTTTTACTGATCACTTACTATTCTCTGAATACTACTGAACTATGTATATGTAAATTACTATCAAGTAGAAATAAAAATGTTTACTGATCTTTATAATGTAGCATAAGTTTCTAGATTATGTATATATCAAAATCATTACTCCATTGTGCTGTTACAATTTTGTTTTAAATGACATAAGTTTAGACTGGTATCTGAGATTTTTATATGTAGCTTAAGTATTTTTGTTTTGATATGAATTAAAATGACCATCCCTCTTGTGGTCTATAAGTCATATGTTGGTTATTTGTAGATCCTAAATTATCACATTGGACAGAAAATATGATCTACTTGACAATTTTATTTATATTTACAACTATTCACATCCAGGGCAATATTTAATCATAGGAAGTCAATACTATACATGCCCTTCTACAACACTAAGGGTGTTAATGAAGCAATATTAGTATAGAAAGAGCCATAATCTAGAATTATAATGGATGCTGCAGAAAAATTACCTAATATGTCAATATTTTCAGATTTACCACACATTTAATGAGGCGCCTCAGACATTCCCAAGTACGTGGAATATCCATCAAGCTTCAAGAAGAAGAGCGCGAGAGACGAGACAACTACGTCCCAGAAGTGTCTGCATTGGAACATGACATCATAGAAGTAGATCCTGACACCAAGGACATGTTGAAGATGCTAGACTTTAACAACATCAATGGCCTCCAACTCACACAACCAGCCACCCAGAGTGGTTATGGAGGCAGACGTAATTAAGGATAATAAACAATAAATATTATCAAGCATTGTTTCATTGTTACTCAGCAAAAGAAAATACATTAAATAATCATAGATTGAGGATCAATAGAAATAGTAATTTTAAGTACTGTACTTGGAATATGGACAAGAAAATTTTAATATTAATTCACATAGTTGAATGATCGGATCAAAACAGACCTTTGCTTGTGATTGTGTAACTGACATTTAAATTTGTTGGATATTACAAGAAATTTTTTGATGTTACATTAGACTATCTAATTTTATTATACATAGATGTGTACTATGAAATTAAGGCTTCGAATTTTTTTCTTATCTCTGATAATTTAACTGAAAAAACTTATAATGCATCATCATCATCATTATTGCGCATAAATGCCCTGTTGCTGGGCTTGGAACTTGGAATGAGGGGGTCAAAGCTATAGTCTGCTACCACATAAGTGCAGGTAAGCGGACTATACACGCCCTTGAGAACATAATGGGAACAAGTTTCCTCAAATGGTTTCCTTCACTAAAGTTATTGATAAATAAACCATATTTTCCACCTTTTAAAATTAACGATGGGTAGCATATATAATTTTATTTTTAAATGTTTGATTGAAGGTACCTTCTTCTTGAAGATTAACTTCAACAGTTTCTGAAATTTATAAAGAGCTTTAATAAATTACGAAGAACACATTGGAATGATTCGAATTTCACATGCGAAGACAGAGTCGTGGATTGGGGTGGCGCAAAAACCATATCCGGTCCACCTAGTACTAGGTTGAACGTTTACCATCAATTCGGATGTAAAGCAAAGCTTCAAAAAATAGAAATTTGTTGTTCAGTAAATTGTAAATTATTGTTTGTGGATTGCAAGTAGATCGGTAAATTATATACGTGCGGCTGCACTGAGGAATAGAAAGACCGAAATCTCTTAAAACTATTAATTCAAAACTGAATATTACAATTTGAATTATTACTAGCTAATTATAAGGTAGTGATCTAGAGACAATGTTAGAACCCGGAATGATGTTCCCACGTATGGAAATGGTGATGCGCGCAGCTTTAACACTCACGACGCGGTGGTTCAGACGTAGGGACCGGTATCGGATCCGGTTAGGGTGCTTTCGGATGATAAGGCCACTTTTCTAACAGGTATATCAACAATTTAACTAGCGATATTTACAAATTAACGTTTTATACTATCTCCGTGCTCGGCAGTGTGACATATTTCAGGGTGATTACAAGAAAATAATAATCAACCATGAAATCGAAGTGGATGAAGGTGATAACTTTCCTAAGTTGCGGAAATTCGAATGGTCACCAGTAAGTGCACTGTGTATGAAATAAATATATTATGCTATGGTAACATTTTACTGATGTAACCGATTCACAGCCTTTTAGTCTTATTCGAGAGTTTCGAAGCAACTTTTAAAAATACCTATGAATATTATATATATGTATGTAATTATTTTTATAGATACATAAAATTACATTGGTTTGTTACATGAAAAGATAACCCTTAAAGTGCAAATGCACAATGAGACATGAATAGAATGAAAAAGTAATATAAAAAAATTCTTTCTCGGCCGACAACGCATTAGTGACGCATTTGTTGTTACTCATGTCCATGGGTGACGGTGACCACTTACCATCGGGTGACTCGTATTGTCGGTTATTCACATAAACAATCGGGTACGTATAGCAAAGTGTGCATGCGCAAAAGTTAATCATCTGTATCTTTTAGGTTTTAGTCGCGTTTTAGATATTTTATTCTATTTAAAATTACACTATTCCTATTTACTGTATGCTACTCCGATCCACCAGTGGCGTTCCACTATAATACACTCCCTCCACTCTATCTTCTTCTTTTTATACTTCTTCCATGTATTAGTAAATATGCAGTACCTACCGTTAGTATTAGTAAATAATAAAAATAAGTAATTCACAGTAACGTAAATGAAACTTAATAGCCATACATATTTTATCCTCATCCCGCAACCAAAGAAATTTCTTTAAAAATGTCTGAAGAGCTAAATCGATCATCATTTTTCATACATCTGTGACACTTAAGGTGGAAATATTATTAGTACATGAAAACTATAAATCATGTACGATATTGACAATGTAACTACAACGATTTTGTTTTTAGTATCGTATAATGCGTATCGTAGCAAGCAATCATGTTTTTTTATTATTTTCAAATTAATTGCTTTGTAGCAATTTCATTGTTTTATTTCTTGCAAATATTTGTCAGCCCAATTTATAGCGTGTATCCGAACGTCCAAATTGTTATGTTTGCTTCATGTTTGCTTGCTCGTTCGCTCACCTATTCAAAGTGTGAAATAGTTATGTCGCTTTTTTTCGTTCCAAGTTCCAGCATTTAGTGCTATTTAACTAAAGTCTACGAAAACCTTGTTTGATTTCTATGAATTAAAAAGCGACTCCTATTTGCTTAAATTAGGATTAAACTTATTATGAATAATGGAATGTACGCATTTGTTAGATAACATCAAGGCGGATATCATCGTTGAGGACACACCGATCACAAAGAACTTCAACTGCTCAGGTAATAAAATATATTCGTTTTGCTTATTTATATAGTGTTGGCAAACGTAGCTTTGATTTGTATATGAAGATAGAAAACTTATTTCGATTGGGAGGTTAGTATGAAAAATCAATACAGCGAACTTAAAATAATCAGCTGTTCAACGGGAGCGGGAGGGGGGTGCGGCATGCATGACCGTGATTGAACTGACGTTGGCCGATACGTTAATGTTATATTATTTCAGTCGCATGTAATTTAGGTTTATCCTATAATCCAACCATGTCGCGATGAGAAATTAAATCATCTCTAGGACAGAAATCGCTAGTTTAAAAACAGAGGCGATTGACGCTAATTAAAATACTCGCGTCGATATGGGAAGGGCGCCATCGACTACTTAACACTCGTTTACGGAAAACGGAATCACATGAGTCACTAAGCATAACATTTACATTAATGTTGGCATGGATTAGTTTTTGCGTATTCAGGTTAATTTCTGACATCAATGGCGTATCTGAAAGTATTCAACTGAGGTAAGCTCATATTAGCGTCAGGTTGTTACATTTTTTTTTCCATAACTAAATTATTTTGTTCTTTCCTATGCACTGGTTAGAATAGGTATAAAGATATTATACTATTTATTGAATGGAAATACTAACATGTTTCAGTTTTAATCACATACTTTTTTTGCTTCAAACCTCCCATCATAGACTTTTGTTGTTTGACTGCACTACTCTATAACTCGTTATTAATTTTTAGAAATTTAATGCATAATTTGTAACCCACAATCTTCTCCTTGTAATAATAAACTTGATCAACACTGGATTTATTTAGTAACTAGATTTTGAATATTTGTTTTCGCCATTCAATGTTTAAGTGTTTACATACCCATTTTTAGTTATAACCATAATCTTTTATTGAATTATTATTAAAATATATATATATATATATATTGTATTTAATGCTTACTTCGTCAAAATATCAATATTTATGTGACAATATGTTCTAACCTATATGGAATAGTCACAAACATTGTGTGAACAGATGTTAATATTCTAAGAAACATTTGTGATTCCAGTTCATAGTATTATTTATGACATAACTAAATATTTATTTATTTCTTTTAATATAGAATTGTTATTTATATTTACAATAGATGGAAATAATTGTACCTTTCGTTTTGTTTTTAAATAATATAATATTATGTATTAAATTTTTACTTTGTGTTAAATGTGAAATTATTGTTTTGTTTTAAAATAGAATGTGCAGTGACAGAACAGAACTGGCTGTGTTTGCAATGTGGAGCTGTCGGTTGTGGACGCTACATGAATGGCCATGCTAAGCAGCACGCAGAAACATTTGAACATCAGTTATGTATGAGCTGTGATGCATACTCTGTTTACTGGTAATTAACTAAATTAATGTTCATTACAGTAGAATATTCTATGCTATATATGAAATTGATTTGAATCCAAAATTTTTACAACCACTTATGAAATTTAAATCTTTCCATAGCTCTAGTATCTTACCATGAGCAGTCTGCTTAATTTTTTTAAATTAAATTGAGAGTTTTTAACCCATGAAAGGTTTATGCATTCAATAAAAGGAATGCAAACTTTTCACTGTGAAGTGGGTATAGCAACCCACCAGAACTTTTTTATCAACTTAAAATAAACTGTAATCCAGTATTTTAAGTTTGGCCCAAATATTTTGTGACTTGTTACAATTATAAAGAATGCCTAATTTTTGAAGCTAGTTTCTTCATAGTATTCTATATTCTGCAAACAACAATAATATTTTTATTACATTCAGATACTCATTCATGTAAAAAAACCCAAACCCAACATGGGTTCAGTTTTAGTAATGAAGTGAAGGTTTCCATGTAAATATAGAGAACAATATTGATATTTCAGCTACGAATGTGATGACTATATTTCGAATGATGTGGAAAACAAAACTATAAGTAAAATACGACAAAGTGTTATGCAAATAAAGGAACATTGCAATGGTGATATAAATAACAGCACAGAACGCAATGATGATCTCAATAAAGATACAGTACAAAGTGAAGGTTATAATAGCCCCATGTCTAGTACATCACTACAAAATGACAAGCCTGCTTCTCTACCAGAACCAGTGACTAAGGCCGAGAATGGCGATGTGATCCCACAAATTGTGTCTGGGCCGTGTAGTTCATTTAATGACTTTCCTATTGCATTTACAGATATATCTGAACAAACTGATACTAAGTCATTAAAGGTAACTAAGGTGAGATAGTTTATATGTGTTTAACTATGTCATTTTATTCTTTCTCATTTGCAAATTTTTCATTTCTCTTATTCAATTTTTGGTTTGTCAGTAGGTATTAGATCATTTATGTAGATATTTTCTTAGTTACATGCTTTAATTTTCGTTGTGAATAGTACAACTCTATAGACTATCTATATAGCCTATAGGTCACTACTAAACTCACTACCCTCCCTGCCGAGCAAGGGTCTAGCGTTCAATATATAATAGGGCAGACATTTATGTGCCTGATAAATGTTAGTTTTGTGGCAAATTTGTAGTCTAATTTATTTGTCCATACCACATGAAACACTTCAGAATCCAAGAGCAAGTGTGTCAGTGTATTATGTGTGTGTGTGCGCGCGTGCCTGTGTGTGTTTCATTATACTTTTTTATGTTACATAAGCATTAACTGGACTAAACAATCTACTCCAGCTGTGGCTCACTACATATAAGGTTTTGACATTAATAGAGCTGTAGCTAGATAAATTCCGTCGAAGAGCGTCGCGATATATTTTTAAATATTTAATACTTCAATCACAACATTGTGCTCAATTTATTCACTTGACGCGTAAATGTGTCAAAGTGTTGCTGGACAATAAATATATATTATTATATATTATAAATGAATAATTAAACGCTCCACACTCAATCCACCTGTTCCCTATGTATGGCCCTGTGTGCGTATGCTGTATATACACTGATGTTCTTGTTTTTCCCTCTGGCGTTCGAGTCGTACGTGTTGTGCATGTAATTTTAACTGTGTGGTATTCATAATATCCATTAAAGCTATGGAAAATTAAATTCATGAGGTTATTAAAACTATGTTCGATCTGGAAAAATTGTTTTTGCCCAGTATAAGCTAATTACCAATCTGATCGGTGGTTAATTGCGGAACAAGTGTAGTCGTATTGCTTATAGTAAAACATTCGTGACGGCCATTAAGTGGAGTTCACATTTGAGCGTCATTGGCACTCGCTGCGTTTAATCGAGAGGGTGCAGTAGGAGCACGGAACCGATTGCCTGCTCTTCAAAACGTCTTAATTAATAACTCATCGTAAATTCCGACACCATTCAAGCGGTATGCTCCGAGCGCTGAGAAAGTGAATCACTATGTCTTAAGGCTTTATCTACGACACGACTTGAGCACAAGGTGTGAGCGATGCCTGGGTAGAAGTAAAGGAGAGTCGCACGCGTCGTAATCCTTGTACACGTAATACTGATCCCTCTTTGATATCAACAGCAGAAAAAAAGTCGTATTTGCGCTTATACTTCGTGCAAAGTGGAACCATTGGAGGAAGTATTTAAATACTCGCGGAATGTAAGTCCTGATGAAAACTGTTCGCATGATATTTTGAAGTCGCAGGGAGATTATTAGAAGCATTCCTTATGAGCGGCGTCACCGACGGCGAAGTGTTTCCATCAGGGTATTCCTTGGGGTGCCGCGACCGAGTTGGCGACGTAGGTTGGGGTGTGGTACTACTGGCACTTCAGGATCCGTATAAATTTCAATAGATGGTAGACATAGATGACTATTCCAGGGAGCTCAAAATTGTAATAGATACTGTAGATTATAAGAAAATCCTATATTTTATGGTGCATATATACCGCATCGCACAAAGAATATCATATCTTTTGTGGTTCATATATGCCGCATTACACAAGTGATACAATTCACCTTAATACATCCTATTGAGAATATTGTCACTGAATTTGAGTATATAGACATTAGTTGTAGGCGACTTTAACTTTAATTCAAGTAGCCAAACTGCTTTTGTAAAATATTAAATATCTTACTGACCAGTTTATGCAGTGAGTGTATCGAGATGAGTGGTGATACATTGGTTGCTGAGGCCTGCCTCTTCTAGCGGCCCAATTGCGGCACTACGCCGTCATGTGGCCTGCGGTTGGATATAATCACGCACCGCGAAAGGAATCGCCATTGGGCCGGCTTTCATCTGCTATATGCTGACTTTGCCTCTATAGAGTTCGATGAGGTATATGCCGAGACGAATGCGAGCTCGGCTGTATCAGTATTTTAAAATACTTTAAAGGCGTGCTTCGACAGCCGTGTTCCTTTTAAAAGAGCCCGAGTGCATAATTCTCTTTATCAATATCTTATTTGGTTTACTTTCGACATAATTCGAAATATGTAAAACAAGTACTTTCTTTTACAACAGCGTTAAAAGTTATTGAACTAGATTTTAATAAAGAAACGTTTGAGCACTACAGCCAACGTCTAAAACAATTGACTGAATTTACATGTAATTACTACATATATGCACTGAAAACAGTGTTAAGTCGAGCCATAAGTAATTTTGGAAATATGTAAAAGACCAAAGACTTTGTAGGATTTTGAAAACAAAGATAATATATCTAGGATTCTGGGGTTCTATAACCCCATATCTGGGGTTGAAAAAGATACTGCCTTTACTAGCTACATTTAATCTGTTATTCTTACAAATGAGCCAACTTTATCCGTTGAATATCACGTGCGGCAAGCTGTCGGCTCCAGTTTTCATATTACAGTTGAGAATGTTAACTTAAATGACCTTAGATTTTCAGTAAGGCGATTAAAAATACGTTTATCTGCACGACCTAATATAATCCCTCCGTTTGTTGTGAAAGATGAAAGATTGTTTTAGCGACCTTTACTATTGATATACATTTTGAACTCGGATCTTAGCACGTCCACATATATCTCGATATGACATCTAGATAGCCTTTTGCCCAAGAATGGTTTTATATCAAAGGTTCAGAACTACAGACTACGGACAGCTGTTCTGGCTACGTTCAGTAAAGTTTTGAAACTCTTCTTAACCGCTATATTACTGGGAAAATAAACTTACATCTGAGCGGTGCCCAACACATATTTCGCGCGTGAGGGTAAGAGGGAGATCGACAAGCACGAACCATATTAACTTTGTGGATTACAATGAATCGCAGAAACTGGTACGCGCAGCTTATTTTGATTCAAGAAAACCTTCGACAGTGTCTATAATGATGTACTTTTATTTAAATTCGCGGCCCAAGGCTTTACGTCTAAATTATTAAGGTTATTAGCAAATGACTTCGCAAGTGCAACTTTTTTTTGGCGTCAGCCAGGGCAGTAAGCTTCGGCCTATATAATTTTTGGTAGTAATTAATGACTTGCTGAATGCAGTCAGATCAGCAAGTGACTCATATCTGCCTGTGATGTGAAACTATTCATGGGTGTAGCACTAACGATTGTGAAGTCATGTAGAGAGATGTCGATAGTGTCGTAAAGTGAAGAGCGGATAACCAAGGAGTTCAACGTGTCTAAATTTCAATATATCGCCCGCACCCGCGCTTACTTACCTATCGTTAGTACATTTTATTATAACATAAACGGAGAACCGACCTTTCGAGCTAGTGAAACAGATTCGAGATCTGGTTTAAACATTTGATACCGAACTAATCCACATTGTTGAATTATGTAGTCGAGTGCAAGTAAGTCGCTCGGTATCGTATTGCGTCAGGCCACTGGCTTTGAGGAGAGGAGCACTATTAGTATATTCTATTACGCGTTTGTTAGACGTAAATGACGTAAATATAAAGATATGGTAGAGAAGCTCCCAAATTATTTTTGCGAAATCTATACAGAGTATTATACGGATATTATTTTTAAGGATAGTTTTACCATCCGTATTTAAAATAGGCAAGGTAGGCGTTGATAAAATTAGTGTTGCGACGTAAATGTGCAATATGTGTGTAATATCTGCTTCTCAATAACTGAACATATCATTCCTCTGCTCTCTCCCGTCGTCCTCTGTTCGCAACGGAGCGGTTACGGCGCGGACGTGTGCAGTGTCTGGCGGTCCCGCCGGCGAGCACGCACCGATAGCTCTAGCTGCAAGGCCATTTACTGCTCTGATTGCACAGGAACCAGACGTTGAAATGTTTCATATGCCTCCATGCGATTTCCTTAGGTGTTGCATTAGATTTTTACGCCAAAAGTAATTTTAATCATAGGCGTTAATTTTTGTTATTTTAAGTTACTGTATATACAGTACCTTTGTGTGTGTCATGGATTGTAGTGCGCCTTGCAGGTTGTTAGCACTACAAAAAAGTCATCACTGACAACCAAGATATAAACCCGAACGCGGGACCCTTCGGGCAAGCAGGCAGAGTTCTAAGATTCTATGGAAATTTTATAACGATTAAAATGAATAATTATGTAAGCCTATATTAATATTATAAATAGTGGATAATTCCTGAGAATGGAAGTGGATGGATATAAGGGAAGGGAAAGACCGAAGAAAAGGTGGGATGGATTGTGTGGAGGACGATTTGAAGATTAAGGATATGAGCACTGAAATGTCGAAAAATAGAAGTGAATGGAATAGAAGGACACACTGTGTCGACCTCAAGTGCTTGGAATGAGGGCCGGGAAATGATTAATATTAAAAATAGTGAGTGCGAATTTATGTATATGCGGATGGTAATCACTGAAACCACGCCACTTATATGAAATATTCTTTTACCATTTCATAGGTACATTATTCAAGATGGCCATAGGCTATCTAGTATATGTATGTAATAATTAATTATTGAACTCGAATGAAGTTGAGACGGTCCGGTAAATTGATAAAATTTACATTGCATTAGTATTTCAAAAAGTTTACCAAAGCAACACTTTCAGTGATTTGATTGTTTATAAATTAGATAAGTTACTAAAATACGCAATTTTAATTATGAAATAGGCACTCGATGAGCCAGTTCGTAGTTTACGGCTTCGATCGCGCAAACGATCTCATTCAGAAGACAGTAGTGCGACGGAAAATGTTCCCCAACCATCGAAAATTAAGGAAAAGAAAGCATCACCCTGCAATGGAAAGAGTCAGCGGGAAAAGAAAATTGTGGGGCTAAAGAACTTGGGGAACACGTGCTTCATGAACGCTGTGTTACAGAGCTTGAATAATATACAAGAATTTAGTTGCTACTTTAGTCAATTACCATCGTTAGAGATGAAAACTAACGGGCGGAAAGTGTACCACTCGAGGAGTTACACCCGGCAAGAAGTGCATGAGGTTGTGATGGCAGAGGAACTTAGAAAGGTGAGTGAGAAAAGTTATAGTTTTTATTACATTTTATATAGCTCGTTTGTTCAATTAATAATGATAATTACACACTATATCAAAAGATATTTATGATTTTAAACTTATATCATTGCGGACATTACTCGTTTACGTCATTAAGAGTCGCAGCGTACCCGTGATCTATTTAATTGGTTCAAAATATAGTTAGAAATTATAATAGTGAGTACACGTTACAGTTGAAATTAAAAAATACAAATAGTGTTTTTTTTTCAAAAGTTAACCTGATTGCAATCTATCGGTAATACAATTTAAGTAAAGCCCATTAAGGTTAGCCTAAACTTAGCAACGAGGGAGCCGCATTATTATTGACTCTCTGACACTGCATCCGAAATACGTACGAAACATTTTCCGGTCGACATTAGACGGAAGGTTGTAGCTAGCCATTCGGGCAAAACACCCTACTACGGCGCAAGTTCCATTGGGAATACACTGGGCGGTACAGGGCCCAGCGACATTCAGCACGAGGGACCGCTCACCATAGCCTCGTCTGTTGTTCAGCAACGTGCGCCACGGGCAGGGGACTTCAGGCTTCAACTCGAGTATGGATGGCCCTTTCCCTCCAAATTCTTACATCATCATAGTGATAACAACTCATAGGTGGACTTGGGTCTCTTAAGCATTATGAAAAATGTTTTCCTTCACCGAAATAAGTGATAATTTATATTGAACCTAATTAAGTGCGTGCTGGATTTGTACTCGAATCTCCCGTGCGGGAGACAGATGATGTGACCACTGGGATACCATTGCCTCTTGTTACTAGTTTGCGAGAGTTTTAAAAGTAATAATTGTTACGTGAACCATTGATCACTTTTCGCAATTTAATTTACAGGTACTTATTAACTTGAACACAGGCGGTTGCGGCTCGAAAGGAGCTATTTCTCCGGAATGCCTCTTTCTGGCGATATGGAAGGTGGTGCCCAGGTTTCGGGGCTATCAGCAACAAGACGCCCATGAGTTCCTCCTCTATATGCTCGACAGGTATGTATTATATAGGCGTGTGTATAAAACATGTGATAAATTTCTTCACTCATACATTTTGCTGCCTTTTACACGGGAACAGATGGAGGACAAAATAGTAGGTGACATATTAATGTCTTCAATTATCGACTCGCAGATGTATGGAGCCCCATTTAATATGTCCAGTATACTGTCATCTTTTTTTCAACTTTACATACTTGGAGTACGCGGAAACATCGAATCATGTGTCATCATCAATCATCATCGAGTAATCACTCCAGCTAGAGAATACTCCGGGATAGTAGCAATGTTACGCTACCGTCGTACCCTTACCGTGACCCCTAACTTGAACCACTCGTGATTCTGATCTTTTTTAACGTAAAAAAGTATAACTTTATGTTTGCAGGCTACACACAGAATTGCTTCAACTGTTGCCGCCGGAGAGAGCCGAGAGTAGCTTCGTTCCGCGAACAGCTTCGGCGTCCATCGTCACCGATGTATTCGGAGGGACTTTACAAAGCGAGGTGGGTACTCTTATAGCAATTGTAGTGTTTTTATATTCGTTGTTATGCTATTTTACTGTTTAAAACAACTTATTCTATCAAATGATTCTAGTTCGCTAAAATATACAAGTATACGAGTAGACGTTAAGCCTGGCGTAAATGTTTAAGAACTTTCGGTGTACAACGATTTTAATATTTTTACTACTTTACTTATTGTATTTGACTCGTGAGTACAATCTAACGGAATGTAACAGATGGGTATGAATTTAGCATAAGTTATGCGGACACGATCGTAGTGTCAGTGGGTTAACAGATGTCGCTGGAATACTTATATTTATCATAAGTAGACTTCCGTGCACTCACATCGCCGCACCAGGCTGTGCTGCTTCCGACGAAATCGAATATCCTGCAATATTAATTCCGTTGTCGACAGGTACGGTGCTTGGCGTGCGGGGCACAGTCGCGCAAGCTGGACCCGTTCCTCGACCTGTCCCTGCAGCTGCCCGACGCGCGGCTCGACGCGCCGGTGGCGCTGCACGACTGCCTCGCCAGCTTCGTGCAGGTACTGCGTCGTCCTCATCAACCACCAGTAACTTGCCGTCGATTCATTCACCTGTGGGAAATTTCGCGGAAACAGATCAATTTTCCAGGTTGACAGGTGGCCAAGATTTTTACCTATAATGTTAGTTACAATATGCCAAGTACCGTCCAAACCTTGGTGTTTTTAGTATTATACGTGTTCAGACAAAGACAAACAGATCGACAGACTGACAAATAAAAAAATTTACGTCCATTAATATTTATAAAAAAAATACGGTCTCATTACAGATTTATTATTACTATTAGTACAGATAATAGTCCCATTGTCGAACTCTGGTTTTTTTTACAACCTCACATCTGATGCAATTAAATCGGTCGTTGTTCACCAAGGTGCACCATGCAGGGGGGTAGGATTGTGGACGTCCCAAACGTCTTTTTTTTTCAATAGATACATATTCACTTACTGAATTTCTTTGATCAATTCATAAGCTACGACCTCGATGTTGCAGGTGGAAGAGCTCGCGGACAAGGAACGGTACTTCTGCAGTAGTTGCAAGTGCAAACAGAAGTCCACAATACAGTTTTGGATACGGAGATTACCCAACGTGCTATGTTTACACCTGAAGAGATTTCGATGGCACAATTATTTTAGGTGAGCCCCACTAGTTTATTACATTACGTAATATTTATGTGATAACGTTATTGCTATTAATAGCACATTAGTTTGGAAATATTTTCTATTCTCATGTGAAATGTGGTGTAAGAGTATTTTTATTTTAATAGTCTGGTAGTGTGATGGAAAATCTGATGGATGTAGCAGGATCTATTTGTACTTCATTGTATCCAATTTAACGTCTATCTAAATTAACCAACATTGTTAAGATAAATCACGATTTTTGCGTGATAATTAATTAATATATATTATATGATGCGAATAAACGCTGTACTAGGACTTTTCGAGTTGCCGGTGTTGTGCTTACGTCTTTATGATATTAAAAGGCTTTTAAGAACAGAAAACCTCGTGGTTTTAAATAAAGCCAGTTTAATAGCTAATCTGGGAGGACCTGTGCGAAGGGTCCCGGCTTCGATTTTCGGTGGGGCAGATATATATTATTCTCTCCGGAGGTGGTTGTTCGTTGTATCCCATTTGTACACGACGGGCATAGACTCACAACACAAGGTAACGTTCAGCACGTGTGTGAGTACTTGACATAATTAATTTTTTTTTTCCCGAACTTAACCCCGGAACAGGCATCTCCCTCGTCGCTATAGCTCGGTGTGTTCCAGGACAAAAGTGGACACGAATATATCGTTCCCGCTGACGACGCTGGACATGTCGCGGTTCGTGCTCCCCAACGTGCCGGACACGCGCCGGTCCGGCCTCGGGAACAACCTGTACGACCTGGCGGCCGTCATCGTCCACCACGGCTCAGGGTACGTGTACCCAGTACAACTTTTAGAGTATAATAACAGCTTGCTATAGCTTCAGCAGTTTATGGTACATTGAGGTTTATGGTACATTTTGTGTGAGTGCGCTAATTCAGCCAAGCATAACCGGTCATGCGTGCTCGTTCTAACTATCATTCTATCATTTGTCGTTTACACATCGACCTATATTCACCTCCGACCGTTATGTTACAACGCATTATTATGCCACAGCTGGGCTCGGATTTCCTCTCACAACGAGAGAGGCTAAGGCCACGCCCGCTATCTAAGTGCGAATTGGCAGAATTCACACACGTTTGAGAACACGACGGAGATATCTCAGTTATGCAGATTTCCTCACGATGTTTGCCTTTACCGAAGTGAGTGACAATTAATTTGTAATACGCACATAGTTTGAAAAATTAGAGGTCACAAGGTACCCCTGACTCATTAACTAAATAAACAGTAAGAAAATTAACGTGTTGGAAATCATTATGATGTTCATGGGTCTCCTGAATGGCGGAGGGATAACGTGGGTTACGTTGTCTCTGGCGCTCGCTGCAGAAGCTCTGAGAAATCTTGCCACGGTGGTCAACGGTTTGTTTGACTGAGCCGTTTAGTTAAGAGCGATACAAATCGTTGGGATATGATGCAGTTTTCCTGATGATATTACAATAATTTCACACCATGTTACTACGAACAGTTACCCCGCTCACCATCGAGTGGACCGTATGTTAATTTGTTGGCTACTGACATAAAAAATGGTGACCTGTTAAGATTGTCACTTTATTCAATAAATAGTAGTCGCTCTTGCTTCGAGGGAAACATCAATTTTCCGGGACTCTAATTATCCTAGATTTTTTAACATAATATAAGTTGTAAATGTTGGTGTATATTTGGAACATTTTGTAGAATCAACTAAATCTGTTCAGTGGTTATAATCTTAAACGTATGTTCACACGGACAGACAGAGACAAAAATTCAAAAAAACAAATATTTATGCATTGAAATTTGAAAAAAAAATTCGATGTTCAGATTCTTACAAATCAGTTCTGTTACAATTTTATAAGTACGAGTTAAGTCGCTAATAATAAGAAAAATTTAATGTGAACAATTTAAAGAATTTTATAATTACCTAATGGTTGTATCTCAGAATGTTCCAGAAAGTTACAACGTTCAGAGCGCTCAAAAATACTACAACGGCCATGTTTTCATTTTGCACTGTCCCATAAAGATGAATGTTATTGCTTCCAGGGCTGGCTCGGGCCACTACACGGCCTTCGCTATCAACGAAGAACAGTGGTTCCACTTCAACGACCAGACGGTGCGGGCAACGGACGCCAGCGCAGTGGCCACCTGCAAGCCTTACATCCTCTTCTACATACGAAGAGAGCCCACTCTGCCCACCGGCTCGTGACGACCAGGGCTCGGACGCGACAAGCTTTCGAACTTTCTACGCTCTGCCGCCTATGGGTATATCTTACCTTCTACAGATTCGGTAGTGAAACGTGTGGAGGTACGTAATAGGCTCACGAACTTTCTAGATCACTCTCCTCTCTCGGTGATCCGTTCGAACACTGTTCGTTTCATGGACTATTTTCTGCCTGGCATACACTTAGTGCTTTATCGAGGAACTCGCTATGCGGGTGTCGTGCTGCACGTGCGTTCGGAAGTCGCGTTTGCCCCGAGCGAGCCGCTCCACGCTGAGTTATGACGTTACTGACTGTATAGGATAAATATATTAGCTTCTCTTGTCTGTCAAAAGTGATTACAAATATTAAAGTTTAATTTATTTAAAATTTAAATTATATACTATGAATTATCTGGCCCGGCAGCTGTCTTATCTGCAGCATGAATAATAATGGTTTATGAAAATATGATTTGTTAACAACTTAATCACAGCGCTATCAATTTAAAGATTTATTTAGCATTTGAAGATCAGTAAAATTATATCAAACAAATTATGTTATTTTCTAGTTAAAGAACGTAAGTTAATTGTACCAGTGGAATATTTTGACATTATAGATTGGTATACCTAAGTTGGAATTCTCCTAAGGTTTAATTCCCATTGACGCGGAGTCGTAGCGAAGCGAAGCGACAATCTAAAATTCGACACAGCATATTGACCGCATATTCGCCGCACCGTATTGCACGAACTAACAGAATTGTGCGCAACCGAATTGCATTCTCGTCGATGTGCGAAAATTTCCTTTTTTTTTAGCTTAGCATTTAACTCTGCTACCGTGTAACTTCGGTTCTATACAATTCTGCGTCAATAAGAATTGAATTGTATGTGTTGTGGTTATTTTTGTCTGTGATGTACATAGCAATATTATCATCACCTCGCCCGTGATATATAAAAATGCGTTGTGAAATAAAAGTTCTAAATATTTCTGTATTCTTTCGACAGTGGCCTTAAATTGATCGATATCAGTGGAATTATTGTTAGATGGTAATATCATAATTATATACGATTTATTCAACCAGTACCTATTATTGTCTGTGGCAGGGACATAGTGTTGTCTTAAGAAATTGCATTTCTTTTATGTCTTCATTCAAAGTTTTATACTTGAAATAAAATAAAAAAAAAATCAATAAAAAATTGGAGAATATACTATTAAGTACAATATGTGCACATCTTCTATAAGTTCTATTGTCACTGACCATGCAAGTACATATTTTCATAAAATTCTGATATTGTAAAATAATCATAGTATTCATCACCTTTTATTATTAAAACCGCCGTTATGGCAGTCGTTCTATGATGTATTTAAATATGTATTCGTTTGATAAAAAATATATAGCATTTGTTAATAACTTGTGTGGAATGCCATCTATCGGTTTGTAGTATAGTTTGACATGATCATACACACATATTGCCTGTGGTACTTAAGCAATAATATGCTATGCAGGATCAGGTGTTCTGAGTTTTTGTAACTTTTGTGAATTCAAAAAAGATGTGTTGATCTGTCAAAGCAATATTCGACATTGTCTCAAATTATACTTACAAAATTTATAAAACAAAATGATACTGGGGCAGATCAATAGACTCTTTTCGAGTGGGTAAGTATGAAAAAGACAAAAATACTACTTGTTTTTTAAACCTTTACACACTCACACCCCCTTGTTACTTATACCTCAAGTACAGCAGCTGCGTGGACATAACCTCAATCTGTCGAGTTCACAGTTCATATATAGAGATCATACTTTGTAAACGTTTCTTCAATTTCAAAGATTCACTGAAAATATCCTGTCGGAGATCTTTCCATTTCCCGCCTTTTTTTATTATTAAATTAATGTCACATGTACAAGTGTAGGTTCAATTTGGTTGGTTGCGCGGCAACGTAGATTATATTTGAGCTGGTCTCAGTAGTTTGTGCGAATGGAAACGGTGTTTAATTTAATTTTGTTTATTAAGAATGTAATGTTTGCGCCTAGTTGAATAAAGGCTTTACACGGAACACTGAGCGTGTAAATATTTTTCATTTTCATCAATCATGATTTTTATTGCAATATGGCTGGTTTAATGCATTTTTAAAAATGATTTTCTATCACTGATCTCTATTATAAATATACTGGATAGGCTATCATGATTACATTTCGTGTCTATGTAGTTCGCACCATTGTGGTGTTGTCACGGTTTGTAAAATCGAGAGCTGAGAACGGATATTAAAGTTAGCATAATGACTTAAGATTTAAAATAAGAGCAAATAAATGATTTTCATTATTATTAATGGCAATACAGAGCAAAATAGGTTCATATCAATTTAGTGTCTTAAAATTCTGCATGGTGGCGCTAGTGGTTACAATATGAAACTGAGCGACGTCCAGTATATTTATTTTATAAATATTGGTGATTTTTAATATCGAGCCATACTGATTGTATTCGGTAAAATCAGATGCGAAATTGGCTTAACATATAAGGGTAATAAAATATACATAGCTATACTGCATTAGAAATGCTTTTTAATGATAATTGCAACTAGACGCAGACGTATGAAGCAGTCATGGAGACGCAGGGGTTCTGGTGTAATAAAGAAGTCTTACTGAATGTTGCTCATATAAAATACATCACTGATGGTAATATCCCACTGTTGGGATACTATAATGCATCGCAGTTAAACCTATTACGTTAGGACAGGTGCTTGTTAAAAGATCTGGCGAGCCAGGCTTGTACAACAATGCAGAATTTAAATGGTTTCAACAGCTGCATTTTATGGTTATGACAAGAATTAAGTTGAAATGGGAAACATAAACTTATAATAAAAAAAATCACAGAAATCATGGAACCGTAAGTAAGGTGGGAGTGTAAAATCGGGTAAGTATTACATTGTATCGGTACGCTTCGGCCTTTAAAGCCAAGTCGTTAGCAACAAGTCTTATGAAAATGATATATGTCAACGTCCGATCTTACAATAGACGATGTTACGATGTTTACCGATAATTTAATCATAAGGTCACGTTTCATGAAATTATTGGTTGTCGTTTGATAATATTGTTGAATCCCAAACGTTAACCATATTGTCAGTAACCCTCGGTCGTATGAAATATTAGTATTTCACCGGTTTATTTTGGATGGTTAGATTATTATGGGGTGCTCAAAGCAAAGGTAACGGCCAAGGCGATGTAAGTCAATTAAATCGTAATATACTTTTATTTTACAATTTTACGCGTTTTACATTCTATCTTAACTTAACCATCACAGTCGGACTCCGTTTCGGAACTACATAAAAGTATTCCAACAAAAACCGGGAGACTTGTATAAAATAACAATTATACAAAAAAGTGCCGGGCGCCGCTGTGATGCATTGCACAAATTAAAAGCGCTCTCAGCGCCTCTGGTCGCTTATCATGGAACTAATATAGTCAAAATATATTTGACAATATCATGACATATTATGGCCAAACACGTGACGCTTGTGATTGTCAAACGACAGCTGATAATTTCATGAAAAGTGTGTTTCGCTAAAAAGTCGACATTTCACGATATTGTCAAAACGATCGGGTGACGACCGTGGAGTTGAGGTCGAGCAGTAACGAACTATTATAAGACTATCAAGTAGCTTTTATCACTTAATATATAATACTCATTAAAATACCTAGTAGTTAACGCCGTTCTTGACAAATCAATGTATTGTGGATGTTGAGCTTATGTATATATATATACCTATACAAATTATTGCAAAGAGTATCGTACTGGAGTTTATAGTTTTAAACACGGCAACTCTAATGACAACGTGCATGAAAACTTACTAGAAAAATGTGTTTACTTACATTTGTATTTAGTATAAATTCAATTGGGAAATTAAGTAGAGCGGTTTGAATTTATACAATTCGTGTGGTTGTCTATAGACTAAAATCTAGATACAGCCAAGTGTGTGTTTGTCACGGGTACAGGATAACATGCCATTTGATGCATTTTAAAACTCTTAGGTTAGGTTGTCGACGTCCTTGATTTGGAAGGAAACGACGGATATTTAGTAAACATGAGAATTTACATTCCTGTAAAGTTATCCTACCGAATGTTAGGGGTAGCGAATTTTATATACACTTCTTAAACTTACTTTAAAATGTTTACCGCAGAACAATTTTTCCAATGACGGGTTATAATCTATAATCTGCTAATTTTGAAATGTTTCTCATAGCACGATTACAAATTACGTTCAGAATTTTCATGCAAGTATCATGTATAATGCGTGTATATAGAATATTTCTATGGTTTTATTGTGTCGTGAACTTTTCTCTTTTGCAAAGTACCTTAATAAATTACAGGTTTATTTTGTGTAAGTACTTCAATTACTGGAAGTTATTAGTGATTGAATTTAATAAATTCGCAAAGTTCAAATCAGACATTGTTTTATTTAACACTTCATTTACAGCATAAAATGCATTTTATAAACCTGTTAAACCATGATTGGTTATTCGTGCAGGCTTCAGTGTTCAGAGACAGATGAAGTGTGAGTATGCTACTGTGTACTGATGACAATTCTACTGGAGATGATTTTTTATATTTTGATTTGATAGAATCGTTTTCGATATTCTCATTAGATGTCGAATCGACTTGTATGACGTCACTGGCATCTAAATATTTATTTCTTTGTTTAAACTTTTCTTTCTTGTTGTATTTTTTATTAGTAGTATTACCTGCTGATTTTGGATCTTCTAAATCAATAAGTACTTTGCTATCACACTTCTTGATATCATCTTTTATTTTAGGAATTTTTGAACGGCTTTCATATTGCCTTGAAATATTGTTATTAGTTGATTGTTCTTTGTTGTTGGGTGATAATTCGTTTGTAGAATTTTCAACGTTAGTTTCAGTAGTATTATTAGCGTCGCTGTGTGAACTGTTATTGTCGTTCATAACCCAACCATTGGTTGGTTTCCGTTTCACAGATGAATGATCTTCATTTGATAATTCTGTTATTTTAGGAGATTGTTTGTTGGGCTCCAGAATTTCTGTTACTGTGGGCAACATATACGTTTTTAAAGGGAGCCTTGGTATCATTACGGGGTGAAAAGATGTTGATATTTTATAAAAGCTTTTTTCGTAACCCACCGACTCTTCATTGAAATTTTCTACGGAAATAGAACTAGTACTATTGGTTTGCGATTCTTGATTCGGTGAGTTGATTAAATTTTCATTGGCGTCAGATGAATAATTTTTGTTTTTATATGAGTAAATTAACATAGGCTCTTCACTAGTAACTGTTATTATTGTTCCGTCGTATACTTCTACTGCTTCCTGCGACGCGCGTTGAATGTTTAAAAAATTTTGCTCAATTAAATTTGGGGTTTCATCGTCTGATGAATTATCTAATGCATCTAAATAATCATTAATGGTAGGAAAACAAAAATTTCTACCACGTTTTCTGTTTCTTGCTCTTTCATTCCAAGTAGACTTTTTAATACTAGGACTATTAATATAACTTTGTTTTATATTTTCATGGGTAATTTGATGTCGATCGTGCATGCGGCTGCGGTCGAACTCTCTAGAATTTCTTTGAAGGCCTTCATTTTGAGTAAACTTCTGATGTCTTGTTGTGTTAATAAAACGCCATGCTTCATTTAGAGACGCTTCATATTGCTCCGAGTCATGTGTGTTATAATCTGGAGAATTTATATTTAAAATTTCAATGTCCGTATCGGTTCTACTTCGATCTTGGTCAATATTTCGATTTATATCTAAAATTAAAAATAGAATATAATATTTGGCTTCATGACCCTTATGTAATGTAATATGCGTTTTTACATCAAATACGTATGGCGAGCCAAAAACGAATTGCTTCAATGCATTCAATGCTATTTTAGGACACGGCACGACGCATCAGTGACAACGAAGGTTTTAAAGGCGAGTTAGAAAAACATCAATAGTCCTAAAATAACTTGAATAGTTAGATTTTGCAAATAAATAAATTGATTTAATTCGATTCATGGGCGCGAAAGGAGCTGTGTAACGTAGCTTTATATCAAATTCAAAATCATTTAATCATATAGGTATTTAGTAAATACACTTATGAACGTCATTTTTTGCTTCTACCACCGTTTCGAAAAGGTGCTTTAACAATGAGGAGAAGAAACGGCGAAAGAAACTCCTCAGCACATCATTTAAACAACATATGGTAATTACAAAAGTTTAGTTAAACCTGTGCGGAATTGGTTTCGACACTAATTTTGTCCAGGCATCTTTGTCATTCATGTACTCATCTATACTATAATATCCCTTGCCTATAAGTTGTGTTTTAATGCGACGCTTAAAAGTTCCAATTGGCAACTCGCGTAACGACTTAGGAATCTTATTGTAA
>PDGT01000048.1:2646065-2689814 GCA_003671415.1 Megathymus violae | reverse complement strand
TTGGCATTTAGAACTAAGTTGTTTATTGTAAACCAATGCGATACATGGGACAAAGCACTGTTTACATCGTCAAAATTTAATTTATTTCTTTCAGTCTTAAATATTAAAGATGTGTCCTCAGCAAAGAGTACAATGTCCGCATGTTTGCTAATAAAATACGGCAAATCGTTAATATAAATCAGAAAAAGGAACGGACCTAGAATAGAGCCCTGTGGAACACCCATAACAATAGACGATCCCGATGATTTGGTATCATTTACACTAACACATTGAAATAAGACGCAATCAAATTGAGAGCATTGTACTTGACGCCATAGTGACTAAGCTTAAGAAGTAACGATTCGTGCTCAACACAATCAAATGCTTTGGACAGATCGCAAAAAACACCTATAGCATTCTGTGATGCCTCCCAGGCCTCGAATATGTGTTTAAGAAGCCTAGCACCTGCATCAGTTGTACTACGACCTTTAGTGAAGCCGTATTGATCATGGTGAAGTAAGTCATTTCTGTTGAAATGTTCGTGTACTTTTTCATGATTCAATGAACATTTACAGTCAATATTTATCTCTATTATCACGCCGCACTATAAATATGATTTGCATGCTTTAACAGGTTAACTTCGTTGAAGGAAAAAAACAAATAAATAAATTTTATCGAAACTAAGTGTCTTGTACCACATAAAAAATACTAAATACTAGGACTTACAGTTAGAAACTCGAGACATTGAAGTTTTTTTATTTTAGGTATTCCCTCCACTATTAGGTATTCAGGTTCGGCGATCGAGAATGGACATGAAAGAGGAACAACAATATTAATAATATCTTAGAACAATTTCTTTTCCTACGTAGCTACACTAATATATGTATATTTTTCAATATGTCACCTAATGACGTTAAAATTCTCTAAAAACAGTTTAATTGGACAAGGTTTTTATTCAAATGACAAAAGATAAAATACGTCCGTTAATTTTTATTTCTACTTGTCATTGTTGTATATGGCTATACACTCGGGACATGAAATCGTAGTATCGAAATACTTAATATGAACAAGTACTCGTACTAGCTTAATAATAAGTAAATAGCGTAACGGTAAATGGAATAAATAGGTAATAGCTATTTATTTCATTTTTCTTTATGAAGGGCCGAGGAATGCAGTACTGATTTTAAGTGTAGGCGAGTCTCGCCTTCCCCTTGATCCACGTAATTGGGTCGAAATATCGGTAAAAAATTAAAAAATCGTAAGTACCCATTACAGGTAAAATGTACAATTTCCACGATCATATAAGTTTAAAATCATAAGTACCTTTTTTATCACTTTCCACTATCTATTGGGCGACATTGTCTCCGAAATACTCTCTAAAGCTCAACGATCCCCCGTCGCCACGTTTCACCGGTACCACGGTATTGCTTTAACATGCTACCGTGGTTACTCGTATGAAATGCGTCGAAATTAGTAGTGATCATTGCCTTGGCTGCTTAACACACAACCTTTTAATTTCGTCAAATGTTCACATCGCCGCTGTTGGATAAGAGTCACCCAATGAAAAAAATAATATAATGTGTTAGGAAATTCAGACATCGGCCAAATTGCGAAGAATGATAATTGCAACTAAACGTAGAGAGACTTAGAAGTGTTCGAGGTATAACTATGTTCAGTTAAATGTTGCAAATAAAAATGCCGTTATCTAGTTGAACTTGGCATTAATCGAAATACTTCACTGTCGGGCCGTTTTTAGGTTGAAGAATAAAACCTTTATATCACAACACTTTGAATAAAAATTATTATCACTTTAATATGCGGGGGTGAAGAGAAAGTGTCGGGAAGGCAATTTAGTTGTCGCTAAAAGCTACGGGAGCTGGGAGCGGCGGTAGTGCAGTGTTGGCGAAACAAAGTGTAAATGGATTGATTGCGCCAATTCGCACTCACAAAGGGAGACGAAATTGCATTAAAAGCTCCGTGGCGCGGGCCATTTGGCAAAGCACTTACTCCATTAGGCGTCCAAATAACGTTATCTAGTGTGGCGCGCTTAGGAAATATTCAGACACGCTCACCTGTGACTGTTGTTGTAAATTGACCTCATTTTTTCAGATACTTGCAGAATATTTATGTTTAATACATTGTGTGTCGAGTAAACTTCATGTGAATGGGATTTGTGCAACATATTTTAAGATTTTTTCATAGGTTTTGCTTCACAGACCTATTTGGATTATTGTGGAATTATCTTGAATTTGTTTATTTTTGGTTCTAAGAAGGTCTTCTGAGGTTTAAAAATGGGTTATTTATAAAATGTGGTCACCATAAGAAGCCTTCAACCCATTAGAGGTGTTCTAAAGGGCACGGGTCAAAACATACTTTAAGAGGCCTAAAATGTACTTATTCCACCACGTTGTACCAATGTGATTGATGAAGAATCACCAGAATAATTGCTATCAATGGAAAATAACTCCTGTTATGTATTTTATACAATACAATACAATACAATTTATTTATTTCCCTAAATATCGGTAAGTACATAATAGATTGTATTACAGTTTCAGGTTTGCCAAGTTCCACCTGTTAAGGTAAGAAAAATTTCAAGTCACACGATTATTAATTACGAATTTTAAATAAATATTAAGATTTATTTATCATCATCGTCATATATCATATTATGTTGGTCCACTGCTGGCTCTCCTCTCGCAATGAAAGAAGAAAAGGCTGTAGAGTGCCACGCTGGCCAAGTCTGAGTTGGCAAACTTCACCTTTGAAAACAACTTTAGAAAACTGTTTCAATATTTGTTTTCATCGAAACCAGTGTTCATTAATTTTAATAAGCAATTAATTTGAAAAATTAGGTGTGCGTGCAGGATTTGAACTCGTATCTTCCGTGCTCTGTGTGTGTAGTCTATTCCTATTGATTGATATTTAATTTATTTCGAAGTCCTTCGGGCGACATAAGGATTCCGGCATTTGGATTGTTCTGCGGTGGACTGCGAATTGGTTGAAACTTTTATAAATGAAACGTTATTTTTAAGTCAGCAGACGACGTACGAGCAGACGGGTTACCTGTTGTTAAGTGTTCACCGCCATCTATGCAGGTTTGTGACGCCAAATGCATCACCGACGTATTGCCGGCCGAGACGGAAGCCAACATCTGAATCTTAAGGTTAATTTTAATCCTTTAAAGTCTGGTGATCACTAGAAAACAGCGGCGTGTACAGGATTATGACAATGGGTATGCGGCGGAGTACTCGGTCACAAAAACTGTTTCTTTTATAGATTTTTAGCATAGCCACAGCCACGCGACGGATCTCTAAGTTGGAAACCATGCCAACAGAACAAGTCTTAGATGTACTACTAATTCATGTACATCTTCTACGGCAACACAGACAAAACAGCGATCGATCGTCGCAGCGGAAGAAATTCTAATAAGTAAAATAATAAACTAAAATATTACAACTACTCACCTAGTCAGCTTCAATTTTCACATATTCAAGGTTCCGGTTACTTGAGATTACTATATCACCTAATCACCTATCACCTATCACCTAACACAAACCTCACAATCAAATAACATTTTTAAAAAATCAACAAACGCACTAGTAAAAGCAAATCACTACAATTATTATAGAAACTCAGTAATAAACTGTTAAATGTACACACTTTCAAATGTTAAAATTAAAAATCTTTTAAGAAAACTATAAATATACGGGCGCAAACAAAATAGTAAACAATGCTTATCACATGAAAAAAGCAAAATGGCCTCCCGCGAAACACAAAACATTAGATATTTGTCTATTATTTTTATTCCGTAGCTTGCCGCTGGAGTCGCTGTGTGTGTGTGTGTGGAGTGGCTTTCGATATTCATGGGTGTGGGCGTTGCGAACTGTGCACGGACACCGAAATTACTTCACACATGCGAACAAATGTCCTGCGGGACGCGACGGCATGCCTTGGTAGATTAGGTACATTATTTTGCAGCGCCGCTTGCTTGTCGCCAAACGTCTAGCAAACATAATGTTTGTGTGCTTGCAAATAGGTACTATTTATAAAATATTAGGTGTTTTTAAGTTATTATATTTTGTTCATTCATTTATTTACTATTAATTAAAGTCATCTAAAACGTAAGAACGTTTTATTAAAATATCTGTGAATGGCAAGTAAAGCACTGCATTTCTGCCTACAAGGAGCGCACGCCCCTGCTAGAAAACGGATAAAAAACTTCGCCACCATACGTGAGTTAGGCAGCATTTAACTGGGTGGTAAAGAACTCAGTGATTTCTGATCCCTTGTTTGGGTACACCAACGAACGCCAATGAAAAATTGACTTCGACTCGAGGATGCGTGGAGCGATTTACACTCGCAAGTTTTAAGTGAGTGAAATATTGATTTTGTTAATTTATATGATATAAATATTTGGAATTTATTTCATGATATACGATCACAACTCACCTATATCCGTACAAAAGCGACGCAATGTGAGAGCCGCACTAGACCGGCTCGCGACAAAGGTTAATAAAGCGCATTTGCCGCTGGAAGCTTGCTAGCGCTAATTTGCTAATTGCCAAGCGCCCTGTTTCCTCTCTACTCGGAATAATTTCTAGCGGACACGCATTATTGACTACCTGCTAAGTACAGGCCTTCAATTAGATTTTGATTTGTCACCTTTTAGGGACCAGTAGCTTAAAATGCCGTATAGAGTTGGATAGTCGATTTCATTAATTGACTTATACTTCACCTCCTAGACGTTACAATAGACACTTCAAATCAAAGATTTTTTTATGTATCTTCTTATTTATATTCATTTATTTATCAAATAGGATAAAAGTTATTAAGTTCTACTAAGATATCAGTTATTAATAAATTAATATGTTTCTAATCACAGTTTCTATACATTTAATTTCTCAAAAAAACTCCTATTTAAATTTCTGTTTAATTTCTGGTTTACAGTCCTAGTAGGTATAAGTTAATCGCAACCTGCAGAGATTTCTGTACAACTTTCCAGATCGTCTAACAGTAACAATTATCTTCAATAACACTCGTTTTACATCCATTACATCTCCATATTTATAGGAGTCCTAGGTCAATTTTTAAATAAAAAATATACATTCAAATCGATCGGTCTACTAATCTTGGAGACATCGATGTGCATACATCAAAGAATAAAATGTAGTACGGATTAAATATACTAGTTATATGGTTTTTAAAGCCTGTTAATAATAATATATCAAAAATATATCGGGTGCGGATAGGTACCACCTAATTGTAAGCGTCGAAATTATGTTTCTTAAATTGAAACGAGGTCACCACTTTTCCTAACATTATGTAACATTATGTACATTATGTTATTTGCATACTACGTAGGAATATTTACATATCAGTTATTGTAATGCTATCAACTTGTGGCCGTTACATTTTAGGCGGTCGGTCGCGACTTGTGAACGCAACATTAATGCACTGGTCATTTGCAATTAGCGTCGCACGATACTGTATTATTAACTTTTTTCGCTTTCTTACTGAATATTTATAAAGTAATTTTCACTAAAAGCAACCGATTACACGTCAGGGGAGTGCTTCGGTGCGCTGTTTCACACATTGTTTTATTAAAACATAAAAACTCTGAATGATCGAGCTAACACTTTTTACGCTATGACCTACGTATTAAGTCAATTAAAAATTAACGTCGGCTTACTAGACAGCTTTCGGTTCGTACCTTACCTGTGCGGGCAATTAAATATTACACAGAAATATCATTAATTCGTGTAAAATATAGTTACATACATATGTAATTAACTTGACTAAGTGTGAGTGAGTAGAGTTCGATTGCAGTTAATACACAATTATTGATTAGCCTAGTCGTTTGTTAAGCTTAAAAAAAACTCAGTAAATTGTATATTAATCAAAACTTGTATCCTGTTAAATATCTTTTGTGTAATGACTTAAAAAGTGAAGTTCTTACATCCGAACTTTTAAATTTTTACCTTTTAATAAGGTATATGCATATTATACCTTTTATAATATATACCTTAGTGAAAAACTATCATTGATTACGACACTTTCGTGGTATAGCTAAGTTAAGATGGCGATGTGAAGGCAGTGTAGCTTTAAGTGACTCGTATGGAAGAGCCGAGGCCGACGCGGCGAACGCCTCTCTAATTACCGGCAGATCGAGCGATAGCGCAGGCTTTTATCTTTTACACTTCCATTAAGCAAATATACAGCTTGAACACCGCTAATCACACACCTCAATATTTTTCAACTCTAAAACCAATTAAAAATGTTTTGATAGACAAAAATAAATTCTAATTACACCGTGCGTTGAACGCCGTCCTGTCTCGGTGGCTTTATTTGGAGCCGCTGCGCTGGCAAATATTTTTGTTTCTAACACACTTTTTGTTGTATCTTTTAAGCTATTAGTATAATATATTCACAAAAAAATTACTCTTTTTAAAAGTGGGAACAAGAATTAATTCAATTCTTAGTTCCCAGTTCAAATGTATTCATGGCAGTTTGTTTTACAACTTACAACGTTGTTCATTTATGTTAGAGTGTAGGTATAACAGCAAGTAATACACAAAAACGGGTTTTATTAAGTAACTAGCTGTACCCTGCGCGCGTTGCTACGCCTCCAACTAAAATAAACAGAGGCGCCATATGTCGAAAATTGGTCGTACCGACTCAGATACCTTCGTGGGCTCATGCACAACAACTTTGCTAAAGATCATCACATGATTAAATGCATAGTTTACGATTGTATAAAGGACATATATACAAATGTCTTTTTTATATATATAGATTTGTTCATTATGAAAGATTGTGATTGGGAAACCTATGGATCATGTTAAAGTTTTGGAATGTATCATCAAATTATGAACAAAAGTATTATGTTGCACTTTCATTTATACCCACATTAAAATTGTAACAGGACCAAGTCTGTACATTAAATATAGTAGTAAATTTTAATGTAAGTATGCTTTGTTATTAGAATAGTGGTCAAAACATTTTTTTTTCTGGAATTCTTCTCTGTCTGTCTGACCATGTATCAGATTTGGATGATACTTTGCATATTTATAACTTATGTATATCAAAAATGTAAAAAATAGATAAAGTTTTTTGTTATCACCTTTCTCTTCATCACGGAAAATGAATCTGTTCCCGCGGGAAAGGAAATATATGTTAAAATGAGCATTTTATTAAGAGTGCAGTAAATAAAATTTTGATAGCTCGGCTGCAGCTATTAAAATAATTTAATAGTGTTTAATTCATAGAACTAAAAAAAAACATCCATAATACAATGCGGTGCTATTTATAAACTGAGTTTCCATACTACTAAGTTTGATATAATTAGCTTATAGTAAGATGAGTTCTTTTAGAACAAAGCGAGGTCGTGTTATTAATATCAAATACAAATTGGGTAATTAGAAATTAGTTACGACATGTATCCATAGAACATCATATAAATCTAGTATCGAAACACAAGCATAATTTTCTTATAATTTATTATTAGATGGAATTAATTGGATAAACTTCTTTGACTCGTATTATGCTACACCGATTTGCTAAACTTATTCTAAAGACTTTATCATAATGGAATGCGTCAAAATTTTGATATTTTACTCTTTCAAAATGTGTGTGTTTATATATTAAACTAGTGGTATAGGAAGTTAAATTTATATAGATACTTTATTCATTCCAAACATGTGTTTGTTGTATATATTAAACTAGGTATATAAGTTCTTGGTCGTTGTAAGCAGAAGTTAGTTTTGGTACTGTTTAGTCGCGATCTGTATCGGCGTGCGTGCGAGGTGGCGCAAACAACCAAACATTACGGCGGTTCGCTGCACGCCTTACCGTGCAGGAGTTCTCCACCTTTTTATGTTCATGCTTCTAAAAATGACTATAATCATAAATATACGCTGCAATCTGCCAATCAGCAGTGTGTTAGTTAAACTTTAATGTACCGAAGTTTTTAGTGGTAAGTAAATTATAATAATAAATATCATTTTCTTGTATAAATATTTTCTATCGGTACGTAGTGAACGTCCCGCTTGTATGGACGAGGCGGTTTGCGCGTTGCGAAGGACTGGAATAGCCTCCCGCGTCGATGTTCGCGGCTAGGGTATATGTAAGTAGGATTAGGACCGTACTCTATTGCAGATTGGCGAACTGATATTTATTACAAGTTTTGAACGAGTGACAAGATTTAACGGGTCTAATGGAAGGAGACCGGTGCTATTAATGCATTACAATATTGGGGACGGACCTGTAGCCAGAAACGTGGTAATGCTACTGAAATTTTACTAAGTTCCGTATCTTATGTGGATTAATATACGTTACACGAAGGAAGTGCGCTTGTGACAAGTTTGTTTCGAACCAAATGTTCAGTACAATAGCGGCCCCGAATCGTAAATTGAAGCATGATTTGACAATTTTCAAATGTTTTAGGAAACGGCGGCTTTCGGTCATCCAACAGCCGATGGGCTCCGCAATTCTGGCACTCACAAACTAATCGTCACATTTTAACACAAAATTACAACATAATTCTACACTTTCTATATAGATCCGAGTGCTTTAATACATATTTTTCCGCGTTTCGCGGTGAAAGGAAATAGTATTTTTTTTTTTAATTCGAATTGGAAGTCAGTAGACCGGTGCTGTTTACAGACTGGTCCACGTTGACAATATGTGTGTGCAAAATATTTAAATGGCCAGAAATGGAACCTAAAAGAAATTATTGAATAAGATTATTAAATTTTGTTTTCGATATCATTTTTCATATTGTCTCTTATGCACAACTGGGGGATGTAGCTAACGATGCTATGTAATGCGTTTCACAACATCTCGCTATCAAGATTAAGTTGAGATCTTTTGACCCAACATTGCTCCAGCACGGTCCAGTACCTCCAGAGTTAGTGGCCGTGTTAGATGTCGGAGCTAAAACCTGAGACAATCTGAAACTAGTTGACCAGCAGGACCACTATCTTAGTTACTGTATAAAATACGAAAGGTAATATGTATTTCTAAGCCTTAGTTAATTATTTTAAATTTTCATTAAAATCTCTGTCTGTATCTCCACTGGGTGATTATTATTTATTCCGGTGTGTAATACCGGATCTCAAAGCTTTTTCATATGTGCCGGATGGCTATCTAAGGGAAATTCAGTAGAAAGTTATAATCGGTATCACCACAGAGACTCCACGTATTTTTATTTTAAGATTTCCTCATTATAACAGAAAAATGCATTATTTACTACACTAAGTAATTATAATAAGTAATTATTTATCTTTGTATAAGTTCAGTGAGCAATTTCGTGGGAAAAGTGAATAAAAAAATGGAGTGACATAAGGAATCATTCAATTCAACAATACATCATTTATATCATTCCATATAACATGACGTTTTCGAATAATGTCGTCGCTATCATTATCTATATTGTCTATGCCCCTACATCTTCAGCGGACTTTACTATCCCATACAAAATGGTCGGCGACGCATGATTACAGACCCCGCGTGATTAGAGGCGCGCTAATGCACTCTCGTCGTAGCGAAATAAGCTCTTTATTTAAAAGGATACGCTTATAACAATATTAATTTGGAGATATTATTTTATCGCGGTTATAAATTACAACTTTGCAATAGGGAGTAGAATAAAAACTCAGGGCATACCTAAGAGTATGTCCCGGTGTTTATGTGCAGTACTAAAGTCTATTGCTGATTGATGCATGTCACTTTAACGCCGTTTCATTTTTTTTCGCAAAGTTCCGCATCCGAATTGTTTCAGATTTCGCTTTGGGCGAGCAAAGATTATATGCAAGGTAAATTAAATGATGGTGCTCAAACCTTGGAGATAATTACTGACTATGCATGTAAATTAGATGAGGTGAAGCAGTAATGAAGTTAAGCAATACATCTGGAGGAATAGGGTTGTGATAGGTAAGAGCAGATAGAAGTATGGAAAGATTACTGAGGAGAGAAAGTTCAGCAGCTTAGAACTTCGAAGAGAAATTTGAAGAAGGTCAGTGTTAAAACTGTCCATAGTTATGAGATATTATACCCACCTGCTCAAAGATGTTCTGATTCCAAGACTGTTTCTAAACTGGAGAAGTAATTTAGAAAAGGGACAATAAATAACGGCAAAATAAACTTCAGGATGCCTAATCCGAACTGCAAGAAACTGGTATTTAACCGACGCAGAGTATTCCGTAAGAGAGGTGAAAACGATAGTATTATAATTGTGTTGAATAATTTAAAACTTTCTATAGACATAAAGAATAAATCTGTATCACTTAAGTCCCAGAGCAGATTAAATTTGTTATAATCAATGTAGTCATGTCATGGTCCTCATTATACATGAGTTTTTTAATCCCAGGGTCGTTGAGCTTCGGCTTTAACTATATAACTACCAAACAAGTCGTTGATCCTATCCTCAAACTCGTTTTAACTAGAAAAGTGAAATACATAGATTAAAGCTTTAAAAGACTAAATCTTTCCGCTCGTTCGTTTTAAATTCGTTATGTCGGAGAACTTTATTTAGCCGCAGATTTACATATATGCTAAACGAAATTTTCGTGACATTCTACCTAATGTTGTTGAATGTCTGATACAAACAAACTGTTTGGGCACAGCTAGTCGAGGAATCGGTTAACGAAAACAAAAAGATACCTACCCGCATAGTGTTATTCTATAATGCTGACGTGTAAATACGATAGCATCTCTGCGCGCCCGCGCCGCCGGCGCCCGACCGATCTTGGTGATGAAATAATCGACACTGAGCAGAGCGATAACATTGAAAAAGGCTGTTAGTGAATCTCTTAGCTTAATTACAGTCACCAATTTCCGACCAACACGTGGAGTGACACGTTCAGTTTGCACGCGGTAACGTACATAAAACTAAACCCTAAATTATTATCTCACGATTTTATCTGGGAATTAGGAAGTTCGATAGATTAAGTAGAAGTAGTCAACTATAAAAAATATTATTTTTATGTAACTAAAAAAGCTTTAGTATGCGAAATTTTTTAAAAGATACAAAAATTATCAAAGATTATCTTAAGCGTACATAATGTTAACTTGACGGTTTTGTTGTAACAAATATGACATTATAATATTATTTATCACTCAGAGATTGTTATAATTAGTCTATAAGTTGAAATTATTTTTTTCAATACATACTTAATTCAAAATCATTATATAAGTACCTAGATATTGTTCCACCGTTGTGCACAGATTCTTTTTGAATGCGAAGAATTAAGAGTTTTCCGCATCCTGTTCCCTTGTCCATTGTTAGTTCTAACCATTTTATCTAATATAGGTACACCTTAAACAATGATGGAGGACTGTTGCAAGTTTTCAGATGTTGTTTTATTTTATCTAATACAGTGAAGAGTATGTAAGTTAAATGAGCAGAATGCCGAAATTCTTGTACAAAAAAGAATAAGGTACCAGGCCGATTCTAAAGTTTCTCGAAGAAAATAATTAACTCTCATGTTTCTTCGCGCTTTTGATATTAATCAAATAAATTATATGGCAGTGCTATTCGACACAAACCATTGTCGTAAAACAAAACGCTTGTGAAACTAATTGAAATGCTACATTACGTCAGCCCAATAGGGGCACCGTTCCGAGCTTTACAAATATAAAACAATCATTTGGACAGTACAAAGAGCCGCGTGGTGAACGCAACGTGTGTTGTGTGGCACGAGTTGATAGAGCTCGCGATAACACTCAGTATTAATGTTATTTTAGTAAAGTTTGGTTAAGTATTTAGGTACGTCTAAATTTATTTTTATAAATCATATTCTTTATTTAATTTCATAATAATTACTTTGTTTGTTGTTTCGTCATGGAAAAAAAGATCCTGTTATGTAGTTTTGTAAATATAAAGATAAGACCCCATTACTTTACTTGTAAATGTACCCTTAAGGGGGGGAACCCACTATTGTGCTACAGAAATATTGCAAGAACCGTAAGCACATTTACAACAATCAACAAGACAACTGGTTAAAGCACCATAATAATAAATCATTCACTTTTCAGGAACTTGAAGTTACATAACTCCGACAATAGAGAATAAGAAAAATGTACCTATATAAAACTTTTATTTTTAATTTTATTAAACACCCATACATTTAAACCGACGCAGTAGCATTCTCTGTGTTGCAGGTGGAGTATACAAATACGGCATCAAAAACACCCACGACCCCAGAACAGACAGTCATTGCCAGTAGGGCTGGTAGGGTGATCAAATTCTTGTTACTCTTTTATTTTAGATAATACGTATTTATTTACACATAGACATATATTCGAATATACTAAGTGAGTTACCGTTACCGCCAAGTCTGTGGCTTGCGTCATACGCTGGCTCGCGCCTCGTCATCGCGCGGCGCCTTTCAATTCACATCTCAAACGTTTGGATACTCCCCCACAATGGCGCAGCCACAAAGCCAGAACGCGTTTGCCGCCTCGTTATGTAAAATCGACCAAACAATGAGAGCGGTATCGCTTTCGTCAAGAACTCAATCCAATCAAATTAACAATAGCCCTACAAAACAAGATTGACAACCAATTTTGTTAGGTCTCCTCTCTAGTTTTTATCTTTAATGAAAACGAGCAATCATATGCTGGTTGTAGTATATCTCATGTACATAGTAAGTGCCTTACCTATATAAATATTGAGGCTATGTATTTAGATCTAGATCTAAGGCATCAATCAAAATATTGAGAATGTTTCAAACTACATAATATATTGGCAAAACTATTGAGGCTTCCTCACTATGAGACTTAAAAATAGGTGCCTATTATATACTACTATACCATACCATATACTACTCTATACTATATTCTGTTATGTTTATGTATTAGTTTAGTGTTCAAATATACAAAAATTAATGAATAACGGAATAAATAACTAATAATATAGTGTGGTGTGACGCGATTGAATCTAGCGTATCCACTTATTTAGCACCGACTTCAAACATTTCAGTATGTAGCGCATATGGTAATGTTTTATTTAAAATCATTTCCGCATTTTAATACCACTTGATAGTTTTCCTTTTTTTTGTGGATCAATAATTTTTTAAATAATTCATTTTCTTAGAAAATAATTGCACAACGAATTTTAGTTCGTGAGAACTAATCACTTTAAAACCCTTTTATCAAATCAAAGACATCCATCAACTGCCAGAGAGTATCTGTTTCTTCGTAAGAAACGTAAATATAAAAGACTTGAGAGTTACGGTAATACACACCGTACCCTAATACCACATGTACTTATTTTTTTAGAAAAAAAAATAATTATTATTGTAGCGTGTTTATCTGAGAGAGGAATCTAGTGCCAGACTCCAGGCGTCTCAAAGCGAGTTATAAGAAGTTCCGTCGATCCTCGAGACCAATACAACCTCCTGTGCTAACGAATAAGGCTCTGAGTATGACACCAGGCCCCTCATGTTGGACATAGCCGGATTCTGCATCACAAAGTTTAACCTTATTACCGTACATAATGATCGGCTACTGCCATAAAAATTCTGCTATAGAAAGTATCATTTTATAATCATGATATGGAATATCATAACAGCGTTTCTAACTTCAATGTTCTTAAAAGTATTGCCGAGGTTGCAGCTTGCTGAGCAACCTGACTGCAAGGAAAGGGTCGATTCCCTTCATGTACACTGTAGTTTGCGGGAGGCAGCCATGTTGGGGAAACAAAGGCAGAGCGCCAATCAACGCCACGGTAAGCCGGCTGTGTAGCACGAGTTAAGTTTTTGTTTAAGTTGCAATGATTTATTACTGCTTTTAAACAGGATAGGAAGTAAAAAAACCCCACATTGGTTATGATAGAATTAAGTAATACTTGGTATATTTTATTTATGACTTACGCAAGTTGAATTTACGTCTCAAGTCATTTTAAATCTTTTTTCCTCTATCTTTATTCTTAATGACTCGATTATCATTTTGCTATTTATGCGTTGGGAAATATTAATAGAATAGATGCTTTAAAATTTAGTTGTCATTGTGTCACATTAGTGAAGTATATATGTACCAATCATTTATCAATAAATTCTTTCTCATGCACGATATCTTTTCTGAAAATATATTGACCATAATTTAGGGTATTAAAATGTGGTTCTTTGAGGTCCGATAAAGAAAGCACATGGTAGGAGACAGTTTCTTAAAATATCGTTATATATATTTAAGATTATACAATTTTTTGTAAAATTAAGATTCTTATCTTCAAATGTATTTCGTAGTATAATTTACGCTCGCTCCGCAAATGCGTTTGGTACGGTACTCAAAGTTGGTTTGTGGGTATACTCGGTATTCTATCTATTTTAGCTTTATGTATTGCTGTAAATAACTCTTTGTTTGACAAAGGCACACTTTGTGCCTTTTTATTACCGTTCACAAAAAACTACTGACAATGAATAAAGATACATAATAATATGAACAACAGATTGGTGAATCTTTATATTCCTTGGCAGAACCGAGTTCATTACAGAAAAAAATTGTTGCACGATAGCGGCTGGGGTGTTTATGTATTTTATGGCGTGACTACACGAGTTTGTTTGTAACGTAAAAATATAATGAGTTGTTTAAATTTAATTCAGAGGCCCGATTGATTTGAACAGATTTTGCTATCATTTTTTGAATAATATTAAGAGACTGACTTATCATTATCGAGAAATATGGTGTAGTTAAGTTATATTTGTAATAAAAAACGCAATCCTTATAATTAAGTGAAGGAGCCCTCGACTGACTACGTAATGTTTCAAAGAACTCTACAATCCTGTGGTAGGTATCCCTGAGCCATAGCTCTTTACGTCTACTCGCTAAATTTCCCTGCGGCTATTTAGAACAAAATTACACTCCATTCTTTGGACATTCATACCTTATAGTTACATATATAGCTGCACACATAGTTAATAAACATTACCACACAAACAGCGCGCCCGAGGCAGGCACGGACCACATTTGCATAGTGCCTCTACACTAACCCAATACGACGCACGTCAGTTACTCTCTACGTGTTGGGAAATTGCCTTGCTAGGGGCTCTTCGAATGTACTCACTATATTTCCCACTGCTCTTTGTTTGATTCTAGTATATTTTTGGTTTACACAGCACATGGAAACTACTCTCTTATTTTCAAGCTAGTAACAATGAATATGGGATTTGAAGTTCATTACAGATCCAGTACTAATTTGGGTGTTTCGGTTAAAAATAAAGGTATTCTGACGCTTGTGACTTGCGCATGAAATTCTTTGCGTGATTGCAGGTACTTATACACCTACTGATGATTCAAACTGTTGATTATCTATAAAGTTGAATTTGTATTAGAATTTACACTTTTGGTTTCATTTAAAATTTAAAAATCGAACGCCCTATAATATTTAAAAATTATAGGGCGTTAGATTGTAAAGTAAAAACATGGTTGTTAAGAAATGCGTTTCCTTTTTTACCGTAATGTAACCTAAAATAAATTTTATTATGTACAAGTCGTTCCGGTCTAAGCCGTGTGTCACAGTGGTGTGACCAAAAGGAATACAGACGACCTGGCCACATATTGAAGAGGCGTGTAAGTTGAAACAGGCAACTGTTCAGCATGTTTTTATTTAACACACGTTAAAATAACAGCTAAACAATACAAATAAAGTTAGTTCCTATACTTTATTAATATCTCTCTGTAGGATCTTGTCGTATTTTGAAAATCGTCGTTCTGCTATACACGGAATTATGAAGAATATTTCTTTTGGTCGAACGGGCCTCTGAACCCCCGGGAGACAAATTTCTCCAACGTGTATATCCTTAAAGAAATGACCGCAATTGTTCCTAGACAACCAAAGATGTTATAGACTGCATTTGTTATAATCTCGTCTATAAAATTTTGAGATCCAAACTGAAATACGAATAAGTGTGTGTCGTTTTAAACACCAAAAATCTTCGTTACTTATAAACAAAAAGTTACTGAGGTTTGAAAACAAAGGATCGCTGGGATTTTTATTCATGACACCCTTTGGGCTCAAGGGTCAGATGGCAAGTCGTAGCACTCCACGAACCAAAAGAATGTAAAGGCAAATAGACAAATAGAGCCATTTACAAGTGATCCCTCGCAGATGAGTCGAGACGCTTGAAATGAACCCAGCACTCGAATCAGCGGCCGAGTGGTTTGTCTTGCGTTTGACAACGACGTGTGATCAACAATCAATGAAGAGTAATAACTCGTACTTATAGATACTCACACTTTGGGTGATGATTTATACTTAAAATGTTTTTGAGACTTGAGATTCATTCATAAATATTCATAAATATATGTGTTTTATAGTAAATGTAATTCAAAAAGTTGTACAATTTTTTATGATATTAGCCTGTAAATGTGTTGACGTGATCATGGTCTTACTAATAAGACACTGTTTCTTATGCACTATCGCAAAACGATAGACGAATTGATCGGCAAAAAGGAAACTTACTCTCAAACATTGCACGATAAAACGATAATACGATAATCGTTAGTAAGGTAAAGAGAGAGAGAGAGAACTTCTTAGCATTCCATGGTTTCACCGTGCGGGCGCCGGGTCCATCGTGTGGCGGAGGGAAAAACTCCGAGCAGTTCCCGTTACTTACGACCCGGGTGTAGGTTTAAAGGGTCCCCCTTTAACGATGCACATCCACGCTCACCTTCACTGTTCGTGTTGGTCCCATATTTGGAAGGAACCTAATAGTGCAGCTTTAGATACTTGTTCTAAAATATAAACGTGTACCATTGAGATTAAACTGACCTACAACGGAAAACCCGTGGCCTCGATGTCTGTAAGTCAGCAAGATATGATAGTAGATACACCGCGATCAGCGGAGATGGAACGCGAGCATATATAACGTCTCCTACACATCTTATTTACTCATTAATTGACTTCTTTCGTAATACGTACGATACAATAAATAATATTGTAAACTTTATTCCACATAACAACGTACTATGTCACCGCCAGTTATGAAGTCTTTAATTGCGTAAGTTAATGAAGACTATTGAATCATGGATTGCTTGATGCAGTTCTAGGCAAGTGATTGTGATGTTTCATAATCAAGTTTTAAAGTTAATAATAAGTCTAACAAATATGATTATAGTAATAGAATAATAAAATAAAACTGTAACTAGGCTGAATCTGTACCTGCACCGAATATTTTATGGAAATTTTAATACAGGTAGACTTTGTTATCGACATAGGTGCCTATATATATATTTTTTGGAATTTCTGTCTGTCTTTACACTAAGCCACTGAATACAGTTAGATGACTCTTGGCATATTAGGAACGTTTATAAGGTGTCATAATCTAAAATACTTGTCATCTCTGGGAATTAATCTATTCCCGCAGAATTTTCCAAAGCGGAACGAGAGCGGATTACTCGTCTACAATGCAATCTACAATACAGGTTTTGAAGGAAACCTTAAACATTGCTGAAAATCATACATTAAATAATAATACAAGTAATCGCTCAATTATTTGTTTAGAAAACCCTGTGGCTATGACACTCGATACGTATGAGTCGGGTACCTCTGTTTGCGCTGTATATGAGATGTAACCCGAAACTGCTCCTGCGTTGTTGTCAATGCTCTCCTACGCAATCCCCGGGATACTTGCGCTCAAGAGGCGTTGGACATTTACGAGCCTTATTTTAATAATATGTAATAATAAGATATAACAGTTTATAGCGTAGTGTAGTACAACTTTATATGTCGCTGCTGAGTTCGGTGTTAATTGTTGTGAATTACAGCAACGTGACGGAATTCGATTAAATTCAATTTGACTCGAGTCGAACGTTAATCGTTGCAAGTTTCTTACGACCGATCGCTGTGCTATGATCACAATTGAAATGAAAGCTTTGTATGTATCAGACTCACTAATTAAATAAATATATTATTTCATAAAACTTTAATTTAGTAGTAATTAGTAATTTAAAAGCGATCTAATAAACCTATACCATTTACGTCACGTAGGTGTAGCACTCGAACCAAAATAATTGTTTTCCATCCCTATCAGGCATTTAATAAATGTTATGTTTGTCCGTCCCATTTTGTTGTTTTATGGAAGTTTTTATCTAGTTCTAAAAATTAAAATTCAATTATTGGAATAGATGCGGATACAAAACTTTATTAGCAAAACTCGCTTAATAGAAAACTCCATAGAAAATGCAGTAAGAATCAAGATGGTGTGGGTGAAACTGAAGTCTTCGTCGAAGGTGCTGTAAAGACGAGTAATGTATTTTGTGACCTATTTACTGTGTACCTAAAAAGACTTTAATTATGTTTATCAATAGATCACAGGAGACCGTGGGTGCAGTAGCATTTTAAGATCAACATGTTCATTTACTACGTCATAGCCAATAAAAATTACAATCATCTATATTAATATTGTAAAGAAAGAGTGGTAATCATGTGAGTTGATGTATATGCGGAAATTATTCTTCGGAACCAGTGGAGTATCTGTTTGTAATATTAAAATAACTGCTTTGTACTATATGCATATGAATGTATATACGTTACATATACCAAAATAATTTTTTTTAGAATTTTTTTCTATCTGTCTGTCTGTTTGTTCCGGCTAATCTCAGAAACGGCTGGACCGATTTTGACGGGACTTTCACTGGCAGGTAGCTGATGTAATAAGGAGTAACTTAGGCTACTTTTATTTCTACTAAATAACTTTTTTGTTAAATTCCACGCGGACGAAGTCGCAGGCAGGTCGCTAGTTATTAAATGAAATAAGAATAAAAAAGGAGCGCCTGTATAGGTACACACACAGCCGTACTGGTTATATCGTTGGTGATGTAGATCCACACAACGATAACTTTATATAAGACAAGATCCTGAAATACCACACCCACAGGAAAACACCTTCATCTGTTACATAAACGCATGCATCAACCGGGGATGGAACTTGCAACTTCGCGTTTAGCAGTCGTATACGCTACTAACAAAACTTATTATTTACTTTTGTAGTATGATGACCCTATTCTTACCCCGTAACTGTCTCAATGCTGAGCTAAGTATGCTATCATAATGGAAAGGGTATATATAGGCGATTGTTTAATGTGAATTGCCAGACTTCGCACTAGGGATGTTATGGATATGAATTTTCGGATCCGGATATGAATATGGATATATGAATAATATTTTACAGGTTTCGGTTACGGTTACGGAGCTCCGTAGCATCCCTGTTTCACACACCTTTGGGCTCTGCATATGTTATAAAAATCTATAGTTCTGTCTCTTTACGGTGCTTTCCTTCAAGGACCCAAGTGATAATTAAATAAAAATACGCGTAAAGTTAAAAAAAAATTGTGCAAATATGTTTGGTATTCGAGTTAGGGTCGCGCGTGTACAAGATCTATGTTCACTTACACTACCAAGATAACGTTGTTCTCTGGATCTAATTAAAATTTGGAAAATATTAAATGTCCACATCCCTCATTAGCAAGTGCACACGGCCGCCGCATCTCGCTGGAAATGTTTGGGCAAGTCTTGGCGTATTTATTTACACATGTAGCCTGATGTGTTTCTAATGAGCTCCTCTGTATCGGGCACGATAAATAAATGCCCTGTTATATCAACTACCAGTCTTTGTCCGCCGCAACCGAAACTCCGTAATTACGATTATGTCGGAATGTTCAAATATTTGCCCAAAACTTTCGACCATTAATGAGCTACCGATATCAGTTTATGAGTTTTTTGAACTCTGTTTAGGTAATATTTAGGATACAGACTGTGCGTTACATGAAAAAATCTCGAGTCGAGTCGTGCCACAGTGTAACTACTTGGAGCGGTATATCCGATCCGATTTCGGAAGAAAAACCGACACGGTATAAACGCAGCGTCATTTCGGCGGAGGTAAAATACAATACAATAAAACATTTTATTATATAATTTAGAAATATACAAGTAAGAAATATATAATTCGTCGTAATTAACGGACAATTTTATCGCTAAAAACGTACTTTTCTAGTTATCCTACGGGTAGAACTAAAGGAAAAATACTGAATTAACCAATGTATGATGTTCATTAATGAAACCGAACACAATACCAGTCAACGAAGAAGAAGAATATAAAAAGGCAACGCTACAAAATAATATTGCAGCAAAATAACACTTGTGGAGGGGATGGTGTGTATATATTTACTGCACTTAAACTCAACGTCTTCCCGGAACTCTGATAGAGATCTGGGAAATCGTCTCACTCTACACCCCCCCTGCACGTTTGATCTGTCTAGGTGTCCATTGACTGACTGTACAAAATAACTGGTTAGGCAATACCGTGAAGATTAATGTATTGTTTGTCATATTCAGCTAACGTGTTTGCTGTGGCTGACCGATCTGAGGTGAATTTACCTGGAATTTATACGGAATTCCAAACAATGGCCGCTGGGAAAGTAAATAGTTAACAGCGAATCTTTTGATACTTACGAAATGGCATTCAATTAAATATGGACAAATGTTTAGATTAAATATTGATATAAGTCTCGTAATAGGTATGATTTGGAGAAATAAACCGTACAAAGTCTATTATAATATTGTTGTCTATAGATCTGTAAATCTGTCTGTGACTTGTTTTCGCAATTGTCTGTTAAAGTATTATTACAAATTTTTGTTTACTAAAGCATGGGAAAGGCATAAATATGATACAAGATGACTACAAAAAATGGTTTTATGCTAAAAAGCGAAACTTGTTAAGTAACTCGTAGGTATAACCAAGAGTTTAGAGCGATAGTAAAACTTATGTAAAAATAACTACAAAGGGGGATAGTTTTAAATCTAATGTACCACAAAAGAAGACTTATCGATAAACAATAAAATAAATTGTAAACTTAAGTAACATGTTTACAATGTAGACTAGTGGTTATTTAACGTATAACGAGTTATTCACTGGTCAAAATGTTCATGACGAAGGCAGGTCAAGTGCAAACACTCTCTAGGAGTTTGACCGGGAAACACATTGCACATACAGTTACTTCTTACTGCTTACTTAGTTCATCTAAACAAAAATGTTATTTAAATAATATAACGTCATTGAAACAAAACATATAAATTTTATTAATTTCGATGTCAATTTTTAAGATTGTTTAGTTTGTTAAATTGTTATAAACATATAAGGAAAATCAAATGAGTATTTGTTTGATTTTTTAAAATTATAGTTTTAAAAAACATAAAGTGCACTGCATACAGTGAACAGGGCTTTCCAATCCATAGTACACTTTGAAATCTATTTAAGTTGTATGTATTTAAATAGATGTGTATGGAACAAAAAACTTCTTAATAACGAGAATCATCATCATCAATATGTACAACCCGTATTGTCCTACTGCTGGGGTCGGCTCTCCTCTCATGGTCATTGGGGTTAAGGCTGTAGTCTGTCCCGCCCGGCCAGGGGGTATATTTGTTACACACAGCTAAATATAAAACTACAATACAAGTATGAGTTGTATTTGAAGTATATCAATGTACGTATGTTGTATTGTCTTTGAAGTTCTCGAGAAAATAATATATATGCAGAAAAGTAAAACTTATTTTGTATAATAAATGTCATATTAAAATACCAACTCTTCGACAAATTCAAAGATTATAAATTATAAAAATTGACAAAGTCATCTCTTTAAACTTCAGACGGGTTTCTAAATAATCTGTGGAGGTGAGTGGCGCGAGAGTTTGCCTCCATTGTCCCGGCGCTGAGTCAACACTCCACGTGCTTCCTCGAAGGACGCGTGCTTTGTACAGCTTCGTCACAAAACTTCACGCCATCTATCCATCCTCTTTGATATGGGATATGTACACAATGGAGACGAAGGTGAGAACTAAATTTATAAAAAAAATGTATTGATTACTTTTCGCTAAAAATTTGATATATGCCAACAAAAATATTTTTTGTATGACACATGAATAGTTAATGAAGTTGAATTAACATTGGGTGTTATAGGCAAATACAAAAGGCAATTTTAACGGAACATTTTTCAAGAAACAAGAACAAAAAGAAAAAACCTGTACTAATATTACAAAGAGGAAACCTTTGTATTTTTGTATGTTTGTAACGAATAAACTCAAAAATTACTGAACCGATTTTAAAAATTCTTTCACTATTAGAATGCTACATTATCCCTGAGTATAGAGTATATTTATTACTAGAAAAAATAAGGGATCTTTGCAAAACCTTCAGTAACGTGAACCAATGTGTAAAAAAATTTGCATTATGTCCTTTATAAACATAAAATTATAAATATATCTCAAAATGTTTAAAAATAAAAGTACAGCCGTGCGAAGCCCTGCTGGACCGCTAGTAATTTATAAAATGGGCAATATCAAAACACATGTATTGAAACAAAGATATTTGAATATCATTATATATAAAGAAATAAGTGAAAATTATAAAAGAGTTGTAGACGTCCTTTTAAAACATTTAAATTACTCCCCGCACTACACTGTGATTAGTACTAAACTAAGCATATCAAACATTTTTTCTAAAACGATTATGAAATGTGTGTATGCCGTTCGAATCGTAAAACAGCATTGCCTGATACGTTTAATGTATTAATAATAACATACCTGTGTTTTTGTACACGGGCACGATATGTGTGGGTCGTTTATTGACAATATCGTAGCAAAGCAAACAGAACATCGTCGCACCGTCCGCCCTCGAAAGGATTGATCACCGAATAAAAAGCGGACTTGTTTAAGAAAATAACATTGATGTCATAAACTTTTCTATCGATATTTTGTGGGCTTCCATAATGATCGGTCGCATTATAGGTCATCGAGTGATTATAATGCGAGCGTTTAAATATCAGCGTAGAAATAACAGTGCCGAAACTATTTCCTCGCACGTTAGAACTTACTTTGTAATTGCCATCTGTTGTTTTGAAAGAAGTACTGAGGAGATTCTTTCGCTGTTTCTTCTCCCCAACGGTAAATCACCTTTTTTGAAATGGTAGTACAAGCAAAACATGACGTGCATAAGTGTATTTACAGAATACATAAATTATTAAATGATTTTGAATTTGAAGTTTTGACTCGTATCATTATTTTAATCACTTTTGTTTAATTTTTTCTAAAGAAATTACATGTCGATTCTGTCATTTTATTCTTTGTTATTAAAAAGAGGTCCATACGTTAGTATTTATAACCATATCTTTATATATATAAAGATTTTCTTGAGGCTGTCAATAATCATTGATAAATATGACTTTTAAAGACTTGATCGGTAAGGTCATATTTGCAATATATATATAATCAATAGATGGCGCTGAGGCGAGTTTTAAAATTAATTATTCAAAATTATTCGTATTTAATTTTAATGTAGACCATTGCCATTCATTCCGCAAGTGTGTGTCCATGTCAACCGAAATACAGCGAATCTCAGTGTTTGTGTGTGTGTGTGTGTGTGTGTTGTATAAATTATTTACTAATAATTATTTTTAATTGTCAAATAAAATGTTTTACCTTACATAGGTGAGGTTAATACCTGCTACTAACTACTGTTACGAGGATTTCCAGTGTCGCAGGAACTAGTTTCTCTAATCAAATGTTACACTCGCAATTATATTTGTGAATATAAAGAGGGACTAAAAATTTGAAGGCCAAAGGCTATTATTATAATTGTTAATCGGTTCGTCACCGCAGCGCCAGCGCCGCACGTCGCGCGCCGGTCTATGGAGCCGTCTGCCGGAGGTGTGAGCGATGCTTTAAGCTTTGACTCGGTGCTGCGGAGGTCTGTCGTTGTTGATAAACACTCAGGAATTTAAACCAGACTACGATACATTTATTCATAGAACTTTATTATGACAGACTTAGGACAAGAACTTGTAATTCTCAAATCGAATCATGTGGATAAAGGAAGGATTGAAAGTATGTGTGGTATGCTGCCGTATTCCGTAAATTATTTAAATACCTAATTTAGTAAATACACACATTCTTGTAGTTAGATTAACGGTGTCGTAGGTAGCATGCACACACAATTGTAATATTGCAAACAACCAATACCCGGGAATAAACATTTATTTAGTTATTCAAACTTTATTGGCATATTGAAATATTACAGCACAAACGGCGAGCTCAATATTTACTGCATTATTTAGCAACTAACCATTAAGCCAAATAATACAGGTGAGCTGTATTGGGATAAACAATTATATATACATATACTTGCACAGGTTCCGGTACGAGTACATATACTTGATTGAAATATACATATTATGTATACAAGTAATAGCTTTACTTGATATGTATATACTAATACGTGAAGAGAAAACTTTTTACAGTTTTAGGTATATTGCGCGCAATGAGGCGTGTGAAATAGTTAAAGTTTGTATGAAGAAATAGTGCATAAAGCTAAAAGAAAATAAGGATGAAAATTATTTAAGTGTATAAGTAATTTGGAATAAAAAATAATCACTATTGAGTAGCAGGTCACCTTTGTTAACAAATTCAAATTTGATCTTTTAACACTTTTTGTATTCTAGGAATCGTTAAAGGCTGGATCCAGTAACCTTTATATTCCTTACTGGTGGTTAAAAGATCATAACAGCTAGATACAGCGTAAGTTTTTGTTTCAATAAACAGTGATAAATATACATTTCTTTCAAAACAGCGAACTTATCTCTCCGAAGTCTTAACGTTTCTCAAATATAAGAATAAATAAGTTTTTGCAAAGATGAAACGGAACGTTAACCAGCAGTAAGGGATAGAACAGGTTATAGAAACCGCCCGAAATAAATACACGTGCGTACGTATTTCAGTACACGTATCAATAGTAATATACAATAATATATTTTACAATATACATATATATATTTTACAATACAAATTGAAATTATTAGGTAAAACTTACCGTGTATTTTCGTCGATAACATTCCAATAAATCCGGAACAAAACATTGTTGTGAATAATCGAACGAATGCGAATAATCGCGTGGACGATGGATCCGGCTCCCATAATACGAGTTAGCGAATCAAATGGCGATTGTGACGTGCGCGTAGTGAAGCGTGGTGGGCCGACGGGGCCATTGAGAGCCACTGGCGTGTGCACATTTAATTGCTGCTGCGGGCCAAGGAAGCCGAATGCTGATTACCGACTGCCGGTTTAGGGGATTCCGCGCGGGATCCGACAAATTGTTTGGTTATTTAACTGTAACGAGATGTGATTTACATCTTAGTTGAAATACCTATGAATAATGCTACTTCAAATTTTGATAAAACATTTATTATGGATTTTATACCATACCGTTTGTCTGGATTGCTTCTGAAAAAATAACAGGCAGTATAATACAATTCTTTAGTACATTACGCAACCATAAATATAAACCTTACGGAAGATATTATCAAAATTATACAATTTTAAAACAATATTTCATGAGTAAAAAATTAGTACAGGCAGGGATGAAAACAAAAAGCGACAAAGTTTTATCTATACGAATATTATAAAGAGAACGCGAGTTTTTTTATGTGCGGAAAGTAATCTACGGAACCACGGCACTTATGTTAAAAAATCTTTTACCATTTTAAAGATATATTATTCCAAGTGAACATATCATATAAATAAATAGCTTACCTGGCTTACCTGGCTTGGCTTACCTGTAACCCTCAAAATAAAATAATCATGAACACAACTTTGTTTCGTATATTTCTATTATATAGGTATATTTACATATTTATCCTTTGTTAGACAAACCTTAAAATAAAGGAGGTATCTACAATGGGCGTACTTTATGTCTAGGAGTATTTTCTACCAGACAATCTATATCAACTATGTTGGTACACTGTAACTTTCTTCAGAAGAGCGTTATAACTCTATTCGAAATAATATTTTTTTAACAAGCTAATCGGACCTATAAAAATAAACAATTTGAATATTCTGTGCCATTAAAATTAGGTTTAGCATTCAAACTTCAGGCATTCAGTCTCTGCATATCAGAGAACTGGAACTATCCGTGCGCGTATCTTAGAGAGGCTTCAATATTGATACTAAGTTTTTGACTTTCAATGTATACTGAATGAACCAAACTCAATACATAGGTATACATAAGTAAAATTTAAACGGAAATGAAGCAGAAACGACTGCAGAAAATATAATGGCTGAGCCGTTTTATAGTAGTACTCTTAAATTTTAACTGTAATTGTAGCGTTCTACATCTTTTAATGTTTAATTTATTTATTCAAAGTAATACGTAGTTGTGTCAAGTAAATCTTTTGTAAAGTCCAAATAAAAACCTTTACCAACCACAGTGTTTCGGGCCATGAATGTATCACAGTGCTTTGGACCATGAAACATGACGTATTCTAAACTTTTGAGGCCTGCTCAGGAGAATATAAACTGACTGACCAATATAAACTAAACCAAATAACATTGATTTGTAAATAGTACAGACATCTGTTGGTACCGGTACGAACCCTCACGGAGTGCGAATCTGCGGGCGGTCACCACTCCAACCTCTTCAACACTGTTTATTTTGCCGGTGTTTAAACTACACGCCCTATCCTATTTGTGGAGTATTGGCCTGTGATATTGCGTCATATTACTCGAGTGTCGTTTTCCTTGGCTATTAAGTTACCCTGGCAAATATTGCCCCAATACCCTGTATCAGATGTGGACATGTAGGCGTGAATATCGGAAAGTGTTATTAAAGTAAAAATAATCAATACTTTTTCATTATAAACGTGTGACCTATACATATATACATATAAGTCGTGCTTTGTCAAGATTTTTTTAAATTACAATAATTTCTTCATATGCGTATCATTGATACACTTACCTGAACACTTTACTACTGAAACAGATATAAAACGGATGTCACGAGATTGTCACGAGGTTAAGAAACAGCATTAAAAACTGCCGAGACCATCCTTTAAGTATTAAGTTATAGTACATATTAAGGTTGAAATAGAAACGTAAATTCGTATCTAATACGTCATTATTTGTAACAAGAAATGTGCTTGTTAATATAAAATTTACACTAGATCGAATTCAACGCATAGAGGCAGAAAAGAATAGGTTATGCATGAGAGAAACAAAAATAGTTCGTTAGTGTTCGAAAACACAATGTTGCCAATCATAGTAGCGTAGATTTGTTATAAAAATATGGCAAGAGCTTCGGGGGAGCGACGCGACGTAGCGGCGCCCGCGGCGACCCATTCAGAATGCCCACCGATTCCAACGCATTAACACCTATTACCGAGCACCCTTTGTCCCGTGCACTTCACGCAAAATACTACACTTTCCTTTTTACTGTTTATTGTTATCGTTTGTTTCGAGGCGCAAACCGTTCGGCGACAATGCGCCAGCCGGTGCGGCCCGATGAGCGCTTTCAAGAGTCGAAAAGCGGTAATTTGCTTCATCCATTCATTGTTGGGGCTAAAAGTCGACCTTTGTCGACACTTGACGGAATTGGTGGCGTTTAGATTCGGGAGTGGGCAATTCCGGGAGAGTGGACGTTTTATCTACGCTGATTCTAATGGACTCCTTAATACGTCCATGTATATTTTTTATAAATATTGAGTTGTTTATTTATTGCGCCAGGTTAACATTTGATTATTATGCATTTATTCGCTACCTAAACAATGATAGCTACAAAATAAAATTGTTATGAAATTATGGGATATGAACTCTCGTTATATAGAAAGTTGAAAACAATACAGTAATATTGTGAATTTGTTTTGCTAGACTATAATAAATTGTATGGAAGTTGTGCTGCGGAGTTTCTTTCGCTGTTTCTTCTCCTCAATGTTAAAGCACCTTTTAGACACGGTAGTAGAACCAAAAAATTACGTGCATAAGTGTATTTACGGAATATCTAAATAATTGAATGATTTTGAATTTGTACCTTATTCGTTATTTCACTCACTCTCTCTCCTTTCTCGCTCTCCTTTTTTTCTATTTTAACTTACCACAGGATCTTTATTGTTTTGGATCAAACATTTTATCTCTCCAATACTACCTACATTATAATGTTAAACTATCCTGTCTATATATCGTTTTATATTTAATATCGTAGTTTTACCATTATACCCCACCCGTATACGTATACGGTATGTCGGTAATTCGACCTAGTTCCATAGTTATGGCCAATTTCCCGTTGCAGACCAGGCCTACTAATATCGATACCCATGTAAAATATACCTATCATGCCATATATGTATCGTAATGAAAACATGTCTATAACTCATACATTGAGAACATATAACATCGTGTATCAAACTGATTCCAAACTATACGTCCTCTATCAGCCCAGACGTAATGTTATTTACATTTAATCAAAGTGGCTTCCGGGCAGCAGTGTGGCAACAATTCAATTTGATTGATACATCGGCTAAGCTGCTGTGCTACTACGGTATGTAATTTGTGGATTTAGCCAACATCTAATATATGTATCTACTTAGGTATTGCTCGCTTCATTAGTGGTCAATAATAGAATTGAATGGGCTTTATTATTATATATACTTAATTTTTAACGAATACTAAATTGACGTTGAACTTAAAGATTTATGAAAACAAACATTCATCTCGTGGACCATAATTTAAGTAATGTTTTTTTTCTATTTTTTATTGGAGTTTATTCCTTAAGAATCGATTTGTATATAAGGTTTACGGTAAGGAAAATTTATGAGGAGTGAAATTTTGTCGAGCGTTAACTGAAATGCATTACGTTTTTCTTTGCACCCACCTTGCGCAAATTTACATTAAACCCATGTATGTGTATACTTGTATACAGCCCCTAAGTATGCTGTATTATATGTATATACATGTATATTTATATATACACAATACTATACAGCGTCTATATATGTTATATATGTATTACTGAAAGCCCTTTGTACTTAAGGAATAAACTCCAGTCGTGCACCGGAGCTGACACACACACTTTTATTTTATCTGTTGTTTTTGTTATTTATAATCTTGTATTTGTTCTGGTGTACAATTAAATGTATTTGTATTATATTGTATGAACATACTAAATTATACTTTTGTTTTACTTCGATCTCTCCAACTCTATTCGAACACACATAAGATATGGTTAAACTGTGACTTTTCTGTCTTGTTATCACGTATTGTCTACGCTTCCTAATAAAATCTATTCGTTAAACATAATTATTTGGTTCCATCGTTAAGCCAATAAATTAAACATAGAGATTGCAATGTGTACAATTCCCGACGATTTAAGTTTATAATGCCACATACAAGCGAGTTAATATTTGAATGAGAAAAAAAAATCATTTAGTTTTTAATAAATTAAGAAGATATAATGACGTTTTAAGTGACATGTCATCATAACAAGAAAACATAATTAAGCCACAGATAGGTAGGCATATCTAACTGACTGGTATAAATAAGCGTATTTATTGTACCTATTCTAGTTGCTGAACATTGAAATGCGAAGGCTCACAACAAGGGTTCAGATCGTCTGTAAGGGTCATTAGGTCGGCCACATTTACATGCTACACCGGCCCCACGTCAGGTCTCGCTCATTCGATTACTGTTGCTTCGGCTTACCGATAGGCATGCTTATGGCAGCATTTCGTATTGTTCAAATAATGGCCGAAATGAGAATCGATACTTTAATTTTAGTGGTGCAACGTAAAATAATACTGGAGTTGATTCGTTTTAAATTTTTCGAAATAATAACATGCAGTGAAGGATTGTTTTCTTAGTTAATTGACATAGAAAAATGTACACCATCTGTAATTTCATTATCATTTACCTGAACGACATTTTTTCCTCATAAAATAAACCTACCAATCTATATATTCCTAATTATGATTACTTTTAAAATTATTAAATAGAACCACACCGGTGGCTCTAAGTATATACTGTATATTTTTGATCATAATCAGATAATAGACAAAAGACAATAGACCGAATACATACAGAAATAATATTTACCAACCCACACATTAGCTAACATTCAAATTCAAATTCATTTAATCATGTAGGTATTCTGTAAATACACTTATGCACGTCATTTTTTGCTTCTATTACCGTTTCGAAAAGATGCTTTGACGTTGAGGAGAAGAAACGGCGAAAGATACTCCTCAGCAGATCTTTTTAACCACACATGGTAATTACAAATGTTTAAACCTGTGCGGAACTGGATTCGACACTATTATTTCCACGTGTCCGTGTCATTAATCTATTCATCTATACTATAATATCCTTTGCCTATAAGCTGTATTTTAATGCGTCGCTTAAAATTTCCAATGGGCAACTCACGTATCAACTTTGGAACCTTATTGTAAAAACGACCTCCAAGCCCCACAAAAGAACGCTGAACCTTTTTAAGACAATATGGAGACGTAAAAAATTATGCCTATATCTTGTTTCATGAGTGTGTGTAACATTTTTCTGCTTGTACATATTAATTTTTTTATAATACATACTAAATAACTATAAATATACTGACTGCCTACGGTGAATACACCTATTTCTTTAAAATTTTCTCTTAATAACTCACGTGACTTTAATCTGTATATAGCTCTGATTTCTCTTTTCTGTAATACAAATATTGAATCAAAGTCCGCTGATTTACCCCACATTAGGAAACCATAAGACATAAGATTATGAAAATAGGCAAAATAAACAAGTCTAGCTGTCTCTACATCATGATGATCCCGATGATTTGGTATCATTTACACTGAACCCTTCCTTGCCAGATTTTTTTATTGTTTATAGATATTTTTTTTAATGTGAATAGTCGACAAACGTGCCGAGACGAGAGACGAGCCAACTGATGATAAGTGTTCTCCGTCGCCCATGGACATGAGTAACACCAAAGGCGTCACTAATGCGTTGTCGGCCGAGAACGAAGAAGTAAGAAAGAACTTCTTTTAGAATTTCCTTTTCACTTTATCTGCTACTGGAGAGAGCGACCTATCTCTCGCTTACGTGCTCTTTAATTTACGTGCATAACAAAATGTTCAGGTATGTGACATTATTATGCGAGGTGTGTATTAAGCGTTCGCACGGTCAATAACGACGGAATCCTGTGCTCCTATAAAAGCCATTAGGGCCCATTTACATGCTCTCACAGAACCCCGCGTCAGCCACTCATTAACGCTCGTTCGATTATCAACACTTGCCGGCTTTGACTTACGTTGAGCATAGCAAAACAGCGAATAGGGATTTGGAGCGAGATAGCCCAACCAGAAATTTGAAACTTCCTATACTACATAGAAGTAAAATAGTGTCACTACCAGTTTACCATTGTACACTTCATTTATTTATCCGTTCTTTATTGTTTTCTTATTGAGATATAATTAATAGCAAACATAATGACTAATAACTTCACCAGCCAATTCTGGTAGTAGGTATCTAGACAAAGCAAAAACTGGCAACACAAGCACGTTAACAAGTCCTTTTTTCTTGGCCTTTGATGCCATCGTGACGCCTCTGATGTTATTTTAAGGCTTAATCACGTGACCAGTCAAAAAAGTGGCATGTGTACACTTACTATTATTTAGTTACTGAAAGCCTTCATAGGCGTCCGTAACACCATAGACCTCGCCGCCCCTGCCGGCTAAGAAAGATTTTTAAATGTCTCTCAGTCTTTGCAACCGAAATACGTTAAAGACACTGCATATCGTTCTCCAGCCTCAAGTTTGCTGGGTGAAAGTTGGAAGTGCTAATGTTGCGGGAAGGCCTTCGATGTGGTTTAACAACAGATCTAACGATGGTATCTGACACCGCCAACTTGAAGACTCGAAACAAAAATGTCGATAGATAGATTTTATCATTAACATGAAGATTTGAAACAATAATATTGATAAATAGATTTTATCTCTCCCATGCAAAAGCCGACCACGCCTGTCTTACTGCTGTTTCAGTATTTCTTAATGTGTATACCTACATATAAATATTCTAACACTAGCACTATAAGATTTTGAAAATGTTACAACAATTTCACATTTTAACAACAATTAGTAGACGTGTAAACACCAACATAAAGATGTTCGTCGATTTTATCTGCGGCTAATCCGGATAACACCCAGCGTTTGTAACAATGCCCTTATTGAGAACATTCAGGAAGTTGACGCATAGTACCCTTCCTATATTTAGAGCCACAACCTGTTCGTGGTTTTACGGAATACCACTAAATACCTTCCTCTCTGATAACCTGATAACATTCAACTGTTGGGTAACAAGGCACAAAATCTACAATGTTCGCATGTACCTGTTGAGGATGTGGTAATTTTTTTTATCTCTACTCACAGAAACGAATTCATTAACTGATACGATTATATTCAACGGAGTTTCTCTTATAAATGTCGTCTACATACTGTTTTTATTTAGTATACATCCGAGGATATAATGTGTGATGTGCATGGCCGACAACCACGGTCTGGAACTGAAATCCAGATTTCTATTCGTTTGGTGGGCGGGGTTCCGCCAGCTTGGCTAGTAGGGTTGTCTACCTACAATATTTTTTTATGATATGCACCCTGATTTGAATGGTATTTTACAGATTTAATTCCTATGATAGAAAACAGTAATGTGTAAAACCCTTTTTGTTTATCAAAAAACAGTAGAGCATGGGTATATAACTATTTGTAATTATCTCGAGATACAATATTAATTTTTTGGAGAAGCAATTATTTATGCCTTTCTCACCGGATTGAGGCTATGACCTAGATGTAAGTGTTTACAATTATCTATTTCAAATAATTGACCCCTAAATCAATGCAAATGGTATTGGCCCAGTGAGTACATATGTTTTTGACATACAAATATAATTATGATATAGGCAAAATAAAAATTTTCAGTTAAAAGGCGATCTCCGCATCCTTCTTTATAGCGGATATACACTTTCTTTCGGGTGACTCGTCTGTCAACTATGGATGTGAAAATACATGTTGTACGATTGGAAGCTTTTCCAATATGTTTCAAACTCTTGTTATGTTGTTATGTTCAGGCGTTACTTTGCGGAAATTCATTATATTAAATTAGTATTAATTTACTTTGCAACAATCCGCAAACAATGTATGATGATTACTATGTTATGTATAACTTCCATGTCTTCCCGTTAGTACTGTAGAGTCTGTTGATTTAATTACATATTGCTATATTTTATTCTCACTACGGTTATTTTAATGCTATGAATGTATGCAACGCTTTAGTTTGTCATTGGAGAACATTGTCGTTTTATGAATCAACCACTGATAGTGAAATTGATTTGTGACTTTCAATTAAATTTAATTTCCCTACATTACCGCACTTGCACACAACACTTCGTAAATAAAATACAATGGTTAACAGCCTTCACAATTTTGAAGCATTTTCGTGAAACTAGGAATGTTATATGGAAATGATTGTTGTTGCACTGTTTTTTTTTGTGTTTGTTTTTATAAGGTTTTTGTAAGGTTATTGGAAAAGTAATAAACATGTCAGTGTACATTAACCAGGGTTTACATTATCATTTTGTGGGATAATTATTTATTAACGACGTATTTATGGACAGTCGATGTATATTTATAAAATATAACTTCTGTCCTTTAAATTTAATAAATAATCAAAAATTTTTATATAACGCACGCTAATGTTTTTACAAATATAAATACATTTTAGCCCGGTAATATTGCCATATCGTAACATAACTGCGACTTTTGACCGATAACGTAAAACTAATTTCGAAATACTAAGTCACCTTTCTCTGAACGGCTAAAGACTACTTAAGTGTATTCACATGAGGATATACTTAGGTAATGAACATGAATCATGAATACGTTCAAGTAAGCATTACGCCTTACCGCGAAGCACATCATATTCTCGCAAGAACTAAATACAATACATAAGTTGCGTGGGAAAATCCTCTTTACATACAACTAGCTATTGTTAAAGATGTTATACATATATTACCGAGTAGTTCATTGTTTGCTAAATACTTTGTTAATACGTAACAATGACTAGTTAAAGGCCATTATCATTGTTCCAAAATAATTATGGGATTTATAAACAAGATACTCATTTCTTTACACAAAATATCAGATACTTTTTTCTTTGTACACATTAAAATCTGCTTTAGTTTGTGTAATAATTAGTGTTTCATTTTTAACATTAAATAATTAACCGTTAACAAGTCATTTGTTGTACAACACAACGTTTTGCATTTTATTTTTTATTTAGTAATAAGTAAGTATTACGGGAAATCGGTAACAATAAATGTATATAGGCGATATCTTTGTATTAGATCAATGCTTACGTATTTGTAAGATCGTACGGATACTTTATATTAATATTTAATTGCATTTTTTTTATTAATAAGTCATAAGACGCAGAATGTTTCATGATAGAATACGATGTTGAATATTGGCCTTGGTTTATTGAGCCTTTAGTGAGCCACTGTAATGTACGGGTAATAGCATAGACCCCTAACAGTAAAGTCAATTAATTTTTCCAATGCGGATTGTGGAATGTTGTATAGTCTTATGCTATCCAAAGGTTTCCGTAGTGGCTTAAAGATTGCTATGCTAATAATAACAAAGTCCGATAACTTATCGTATCATCTAAAGCACAAAAACTCTCAAGATATTTCGTCTTTAGCAGTGCTGTTCAACTGCAAATTTTAACTCGACCGATCACTTACTACTGCCAAATGCCGTCGGGATATGAGCGCTACGGTATTGGTTTTGCTATAGGAGAACTGTACAAAAGTATAAATCTAATACATAATTAATAATAAATATTTCTTTTTTTTATTCTATATAATATTTCTATTTGTTTATGAAATGTACAGTTGTGTTTTCCCAAATAAATTTAGCAAAATTCATAATAGGTATATTAATTAACGCGCAGCGTATATTACATTTGAATTACAAATGTAACCATAACTTCAGTGTGACATTAATCCACATTTGTGAATAGATCACTGGTCGTGAGTGGTCTAAATAAGTTATTGGGTGAATTGTCATCTGTTATATTCTAAGACGGTACGGTAATGCTGTAACGATAAACAAGTTTTTAATGATCATCAATCACAATAGAAAATTATTCAATAAATCATCTCAGATAAAAATTATATTATTTATTTTAGAGAATTTTATGACTCAATGGCAACTGACAATAATAGCCATTGTCTGTAATAAGCTTTTAACTACTTATTCAAAAAATAATCAAACATTACTTAATGCCATCATTTTGATTGTCGAAGAAAAGAGACTGCTTTTCGCACAATGACTGACCAAATAAGAAGTTTACCCACCTAAACCCCTTCAACAGAAATCGGCTCGTATTGCGTTGTAACCTATGGAGTTGTCACAAGGCTATTCCCTACAATTTGCCATAACTACAACAGTTGAAATCAGCGGAAATAAAAAATATGCCTTTTTATTTTTACTTTCACACCAATAGTCTTGTACAAAATATTGGTGATGAAATGTCATAATTACTTTATAAGGTAACGTGTAATGCGAAGAGGAATTTTAAAATAGGAATAAAAGATATGTATAATTTACACCTTCTATTTAATTAGAGTTCTTATAGTGTCGCCGTATAATTATAATTATCAATTCAAAGATTTCTAGTAAATAAACAACATTATGATTACACGTTACATAACAACAATGAGTAGACACCTTTTACTTTATATACAAGTAGTTCTAAGAATATAATATCTACAGTCACTTGGTCGTTTTTCAGACTTTATTATTAGGTCTAAGTATATATATATATATATATGTGTAATGAGAAGAGTAACTATGAACGATAGCCTTAATAAACCAGTTGAAATTAGGATCAAATGTACATTTACAATAACTCACATACTATAAATTTGATTTACTCGGTGAAAGAAATAGTAATAAATACCGAAGAAACAGGTACGCAAGGTAACACTACCGGACATACCCAAAAGATTTCAACGCGCTTCACACAAGCGTCTATGTTATTAAGTAGATAATGTTGTCGTAATCACACCAATCAATAGTTAAAGGATCAAAGATAAAAATACTACTTCACTTTACACCTATTTAATATTTTGTCCGTACGGAGATTAATACTGAATTTACACTTTGTACAATAATTGTGCAATCACAATTTCACTGTTTAAGTATCCGGACGCTGATCTGGGGGGCTGGGTGGCGTACGAGAGGGTACCGGAGGGGTGTGCCGCCGCAGTGACTGCAGCAGAGCCGGCTGCAGCGGCCACCAGCCGCCTAGTAGGGGGTAGTGAGCGGCCGGTGCCAGCACCCGCACTTCCTCTTCGTTCGACCTCTCCTCCTGATCGCTCGCCACTACGTCGATGTCTTCTTCAGCTTCCTCCTCTCCGCTGCTATCCCGACGCTCTCGCTTCTGCGGCGCATCGTCCGGAGCCAGCAACGACGCCACGTCGAACTGTCGCTTACGAGCCCTAACTCCCCCGGGCACGCCGGCGGTGCCCCAGAATGGCAGAGGCAGCGCCGTCGGCGGCGGCGACTGCGGTGGCGGAGACGGAGAGTCCTCCCCGTCGTCGTCCACCGCCAACCCCATGTGTTTTCTCACTTTCCTCTGCGCCTTGCGTCTCCGGAAATCTCCCTTCCGAAAGTCGTCAATATTGGCCGGATGGATAGCCCAGTAGTGCCCCTTTCCATTGGCGGATCTGCCCGCTTTTACGAAGCAGTCGTTCAATGATAAGTTGTGTCGAATTGAGTTTCGCCAGCCGGGGCCGCGGCTGCGGAAGTACGGATAGTTGTCGAGGATGTGCTGGTAGATGTCGGAGAGTACTAGTTTGTGCTCCGGCGAGCTGAGAATCGCCATAGCGATGAGGCCTATGTAGCTGTGCTGTGGCTTCGGCTCCTCAGGTTGAAGGACTCGCTGCTGGAGTAAGGACATGGAGAGCGCGAGACGCGGCCCGTACGGCCCGTAGCAAGGCACAGTCGGCGGGTACAATCGGAATCGCTCGGCGACGGCATAGTTGTACAGTTGGAGACGGTAGTGGTCGATAGCGGCGGCGGTGACGGCGGGCGCGTCCTTGCCCAGCGGCCAGGGGCCTCCGTCGGCTCCGCTGCACATGTCGTGGCGGAGGTTGGAGCGCGAGTGACGCCAGGCCGAGAGCGGCGCGCGGTGGCGGCGCCCGGGGGCGGGGGCCGAGCGCGCCAGCCAATCACCGCAAGCGCGCTCGCTGTATACATGTTTTTGTTTAGCGACGCCCCTCCGACGGCTTCGCGACTCCACGCGCCCTGCCTTGAGGCTAACGGTACTGACTGCAAGCAAATCAACTTAATTACCAAATACTTAGTTCATGTGATTATAAATACATAGGTGCGATAAATAGGTATTCTCAATATTAACTTTTCCAAATTCTAAATGGTTAATAATGAACAATAAACATTATTTATTAATAAAAACTCAAACCATACTCGCAACTAAAGCTAGGTTTTGAAGATTTACTTACATATAATAGTTTTCTGTAACTGTTCTACGATTATGTGCTAAACAGAATAGCAAAATTTTCATGATTATTTTGTTTGAAGTTAGTTGATGTGATTTTTATAATTAAAACATGATTACGATTATAGTAAATACTTAAAAGTACTTTGAGTTCTGTTATCTATTTTATCTATCTTAGGTTTCAACTGAATATTCAATTGCACCGATCGTAACCTGTAAATACATATTTATGAATCAAAACAGATTCCTTGTTTCCTTTTTTTAAAATTGCCTTCTTAGATGGCTATATTTTCTTCAGAAAATGTATTTTTTCTGTTATCGCTACTTAGGAAAACCGTTACAAATGACAACTTCGTACCGAGCACTTCCCTGTTATTTTGGAGATATCACAACAAGCAACAACATATTACTCCTCAGGAGGCGAGCGCGACTGAGACGCCGCTATAAAAATATATCTTCTGCGCTCGGAGTGAACGGGACGGAACAATATGCAACAGTTTCACATGTCCCGACGATCGGCCGCGGTAGTGTTGGTTCGTTGGTAGCCTACAGCGAAAGTGTATTTTAATGTTTTCAAGATACGAATTAGTTTCGCACGTCACTAGGCTTAGTGCATTGTTCCTGTTGTGAATGAAAAGCGAAAATAACGAGGTCCGCGGCGCGAGTGCGAGCAGGCCAGCACGAGCCGTATCGATGAACCGTTCGCCCAACAATGCAGTTGCCGCCCATTTAAATACGCCATTTTGTTTACTGTCTCCTCGCACGAGCTTTTGTTAGAAAGCACTGTTTCGCGGAATGAAGAAATTACAGGAAATATTTATCCATTTCTAGCGTAGATGCCGCTACGGCATCCGTAGCCGTGTCGTAGCTCTCTTTTTTCTCTCTCCTGTATTAGCCGCTGGTTGTCGCTTTTGAAATAAAATACTTATTTTGTATAACTTTTTCTGTTGGCATTGGGAAAACATATTACATTTGTAATGAGAATTCTAATGTTATAAGCAACCTAATCAATTCATGTATATATTTAATTGTCTATGCATAAAAGATAAAAATAAGCAAAAAACTATTGAGATCATTTATGAAAGTAAAAAAGAATAACCTTATGATTTTCATTGGGTCACATTTTCCTATTGAAATTCAATAATCATGAAAAATTCATATAATACTTACTCAATAAATGTCATAAATTAAATTTGTCGCTTAAAGCCTGATAAGTACGTGATAAGTTTTCTCACCTATGAATTTTACGTGGGCAATTTAATAGGTGGATGGTTAGAAAATATTAGAAAACATAATATATATAAACAAAGCTGAATTTGATTATTAAATAATGTGAATTGGAAGAGACATTGATTAAGAATGGCGGCAGCAACCTTCTTACTTCTTAAGCAGCTTGGCATACAAACGTTTTGATGTATAATTTCTTAATACCCTTTATTATTACGAAGTACATAGTAGACATGATTGTACATAGGCATTAATGTGTAAATATACTTTGATTGAATTAAATATATTGGTTTAATTATTGATTGTTTGGCTCACGAATTCAAACTATATAACAATATGTGAGTTTAAATCTTAATCAATAAATAAGTGAATGAGTTAGTGAGTAAGACTATCACATACCAAATTTGAATGCTTTGAATAAATTAAAATTGGCTTTTGGGTTAAAATTTTATACACAATTAAAACATGACATTGATAGCAAAGAGTGTTTTAGGTTAACAAAACTACCCGCTGTCGGTTTGCTTCCACCAACATTATTCTGCGTTCACAAAGAATACCTAATCACTCCGTGTCAACTATTAATCGCTTTTATAAGGTTTTCATGTTTACCCCATACACTTACATTTTTTGTTTTGTGTAGTGGTAAAACTTGCACGAAAACATGTGCAAGAGTCTTTGTAATTGCCGAATGGAGTCAGACGAATATAAACCTTATTTTCTACTGTATACTAATGAAATTTAATTATTACAAATTGTTAGCAGGAGACGTTAAGTTGCTGTTAAAACACAGACCTACAGGTAAATGTCAAATCGAACTTAGTTGAAGAAAAGTTATATTTTAATTAAAACACAAATATTCTTTTGGGATGCGAATAAATGTATTGTACCCTACGACGGCGAAGCAAAAGGAGGGTTGTGATTCTGACTGTCCGTAACACCGTATGTACGTACGTGTGGCTCTGTATGTTTCATCTTTTCCTTCGAAACTAATTATTGTAATTTAATAAATGACGGCTATCGTTTGAACATGACACATGATTATGTATTAAATAATCTTTACAGTATTAGGTGTAAGTTTTTTTTAATAGACAATTAATGAATTGCATATAACAATTTCAGATGAGAATATTTGTTTGTTTGACAATTTTGACACTGTGATTTCAGTGTTTGAACTAACTTTTTACTAAACAACGGGTGAGTTTATCTTATTTCAAATCTGTATTTAGTTAATTGAGCGATTATGTGATTTTATGTTTATATAAATATGTAAGTATGCGCGTGTGTTTATTTACATATGGATGTTTTGATTGTAGTCTAAGTTCTTCCAATAGCGAGTTTATTGGAAGAGATTTAGATATGAAATAAGTACAGCTCTTGTAATTTATTTAGTTCTAAGTTTCTCTAAATATAAGCGTGTAGGTACATGAACCATTAATTAGGTAAATATTTTTTCACGTTTCCTCCTTGGGCAGTGAGTCTTCATTTAACCATTTAAATAATTTAAGACATTTCATAAATGTACTAGACACAAAGAAGGTTAAATTCAATACGTTTAAAATTTAAAGTTTTACAATGAAAAGTAGTAATAAATTAATGTTTTTTGGTAGAAGTCAATACGTGATAAAATTTCGAAACAATTTTAATCTTCCATTTTTACACAAAACATATTTATTTTCCAAGTTTACACAAAACATCTGTATTTCAACCGCTTATAAATTTTAAATAATCACGAAAATATTTACCAGTTGGCTTATTCCTACAAATGGCGAATGCATTTACATACAAAAGGGAATTATAAACATGGTCACGAGTGACACGCAATTTGCACGCAGTTTAAAACAAGCGAATTCACGCGAAAAACAATGGTCTCTAGTTGCACACCGCGCATTTCAATATGTACGAGGGGATTTTATGTACCTCCGTACATCGGATTGTGTTTGGCGCGAATGTTGAAGGCATCGTGTACCTCATGTTTTATGGCTCCGAGTATTATTTGGTATAACTTAAGTAACCAGTAATAACTCCATAGCTTCCAAGTCGATTGAACATATTGCTCGATGTTAAAATCGAATCGATAATATTGATCGGAGAATATCTATTTGAAATTATATATCGATCGCTTCGTTAAAAGTAAACATGGCGACGAAGGAACTTATCGTTTCAAGTTGTATAAAACGTACCTGCATACGAGTAATAATAATAAGTACAGTATTTACGTAATTACTGTGTATCTAATGAAATACTGTGAAATCCGTAATACCAGTAGGCTTAACATATGGGTACCTGCATAGTGTATCTAACTAATTAGATGTAATTTTTAATTATCAATGGGCCATTGGAATATCGTGAATGAAAAAGATTATAAGAAAACTTCAATCCGATATTGGAACTAAAACTTCATAACCTTGAATTCGAATATTTGAAAATATACTATCTTACTACAAAAGACTCAATGTATTTTGAAGTTATTACATTCTTACATGTAACGGAGGCATTGAGTTGACATTTACAACTATAGATACCTAATGGAACTGTCAACATTGTTTACCTAATGTAATTTTTTTTTATAATTTTTTTTACATATGCGAAATACATACATGGAATATATTTTTTTTATTTTAATAAGGTAGACGTTGATAAACATATTATTTTGGAATTCTTGTCTGTCTCATAACTGGCTGAAGTGTAAAATCAAAACTATTGATTTGATAATTTTTGATTTATATTATGACAGCTGTCAAAATATAGGATACTTTTCATTCCGGGAAACATCTGTTCGCGCGGAATTTAAAAAAAAGCGAGGGCGGATTGCCAGTAGGTGCTATATTCAGTTATTTTTCTATAAGATCCCAGGTCGGATTATTCGTATTTACAATATAAAGTTATTTTATTATTTTTTATCATGCGATAACCCTGCCGAAGTGATACACTATCTAGACGGTTTCGGCTTTCTCTCGACATTAGAAGGAAGGGACCTCTGTGAGTTTTTTTTAATCAGATTGCACTTTGAACGTTAATTCACCACGTGGACTCTGTCAGCGGTAACATAGCAATCCTATCTCATTATACAGTCGGTTACACAACTCTCAGATTCAATACCCGCTGTGTTCTACTGGAAATTTATGTAGATTGATTTATTCAAAACATTTCTCATTGTTGTTCTAATTGCCGAAGCAAGGCAAGACGTAGGCGTGACGCCCCGCCCACCTCACGAACGCTTTGTCCGTTACCCGACCACTTGTGTAAATTCATTTATTTGCCGTTCACAACACCCTACCGTTTATTATGTTTGCATTGGTTATGTATGCGACTGTACCTAGCAGTACCGTTCATATTGACGTTAGAATTCAGCGATTGCTTTGATTAGGTGAGAGTATGAATGGGTTGTGTGTGTTTAATAGTAATTGTTTTGAGTTATTCATTATTTGATTATGGCTTCGAGGCCCTCTATAGGTTCACAAAAATTTGATGAGCGGATCAATTTCAAATTATTTAAATTATATTACACTTAAATTGGTATATTGGATGGATTACAATGGATTTACCGTTGTTATTCATTTTAAATTACTTTGCAAAAATAGATCTGTAGTTAGGTTAGGTTAGTTTAATCTTAATATTCGTTGCGCTTCCTCAACCAAAAAAAAAAAACAATTCTTTGATTCTCATTAAATAATCTTCTCTGTACCAAAATTTATAACAAGCTCGAATTAAGATATTCCCTAACGTTACATACGCATCATAGGACATGTTGAAATATATATTAAGTTCAACATACATCGCTAGAAAGTTTATTTAAACTGTCACCGCACTAAGGAATCAATTTTTATCTATCAGCCATCGTCGAACAGAACTGACAAAACGTAATTCAAATTGCCTCAGGGTACGTACCTAACTCGGTTCAGCGTTGAAAAATTTTCCATAAAAAACTTACATATATTCGGGGAACCGTCACCGCGAATAACTTTTCTTCCTATTTAAAAGGGCGGCGCGTATATTGAATTACAGACTTTGTGTGGAAAACGGTTCGCAAAATATTTTGGCGTCACAAAGGAGGTATTAGCGGGGAGCCGCCCGGCGCCCGTGCCCAGGCGGCGGCGGCGGCGCGAGGTCCATGATAATTTTATGCAAATCGACGCCGCCGACGCGCCGCGACGACGGTCGAGTTTCACAGCGGTTACACAATTTGTTTATGTTTAGGTACTGGAAACTTTGCGCTCCGAACACCTTACAGACTGCCAAATAAGCGCCGAACATTCTGCTCTATTCGCGTAAAGTGTTGTTCGAGTTTATTGATTAACGTTTCCTTTACGTTCGTTTCATGTAAATTACTCTCACTTACTTAATTAATTTATACTCTGTCAGAAAGGCAGAGGCGAAAATAATTGATTGAATATATGCAATATATCTATAATTCAAATTCAAATTATTCTTATCATTCTTCTAAAATATCTAAAAAAAAATAATAGGTACACAAGTGACCCGCCCCAACTTCGTTCCACTTTCACAATTAAATATACATACATGATATGTGCTATGCCTATGTCCATCCGGAATAATGTGGCTTTCCAATGGTAAAATAATTTTTCTGATGGTGCAGTGGTTCCTCAGATTACTTTCCGCATATATACACATACCGCACATACACAAATTGACAAAATTCCCACTCTCTCTTTATAATATTAGTATACACTACTATTTAAGGTGCCCGTAACTTTATAGAATTTATAAGAACGCTCAATATCCTGATCCGGGATAACTATTATTACCGCCATCTATGAATAAATCTACAAATACATATATTATATCCAAATATTTCTTGTAGTCCAAGAACAAGAAAAAATATGAAGAGGCCCAAAAATTGATCTATTTTTCAACGAGATTAGAATTAGTTCAGATTTCAAAAATCTGATTTTAAAACTGTATCTGTACGTGTAACTGCAACTATTTCACTCTAAGATGGCATTTATCTATTTGGCATTCACGATCATTTCGAACGAGTCAGAATGTTACTCACATCGAATTATACGCAGACAAAGCACGCATTTGAATGGCTTGTCGGAGACACGACATGTGATATTCTTGTGTGGGAAGCCGCGCTCGCATCACAAAGCACGTCGTGAGGTACCTATGAACTAGCAATACTCTTATTTGAAGATAATCCG